>JAXIVJ010006722.1:0-65052 GCA_036785665.1 Chirona hameri | reverse complement strand
TACAGACAGATACAGACAGATACAGACAGGACGTACAGACAGGACGTACAGACAGGACAGAGAGGACAGAGAGGACAGACAGGACGTACAGACAGGACAGAGAGGACAGAGAGGATAGAGAGGACAGAGAGGACAGAGAGGACAGACAGGACAGACAGGACAGACAGGACAGACAGGACAGACAGGACAGACAGGACAGACAGGACAGACAGGACAGACAGGACAGACAGGACAGACAGGACAGACAGGACAGACAGGACAGAGAGGACAGAGAGGACAGAGAGGACAGAGAGGACAGAGAGGACAGAGAGGACAGAGAGGACAGAGAGGACAGAGAGGACAGAGAGGACAGAGAGGACAGACAGACAGGACAGACAGGACAGACAGGACAGACAGGACAGACAGGACAGACAGGACAGACAGGACAGACAGGACAGACAGGACAGACAGGACAGACAGGACAGACAGGACAGACAGGACAGACAGGACAGACAGGACAGACAGGACAGACAGGACAGACAGGACGTACAGAGAGGACGTGGCCAGGCGGTCAGGCGGACATGAGCCGGATACAACACGCACGTGTTCCTCCTCCCGGCTCAAGGCCACTGATGGAACTCAATCATCGATGGCAGTTCAGTAGTCACATTTACTCCCCCCCCCCCCTCCCCCCTCCTCCTCCCGGTCCAAACGCTAGAGAAGATCGGCTCAGCCTCCTGAGTAGAAATACTCCCAGGACCAGCTCCATTCTATCTCACGCCAGCCGCCGCACTGATAAGCGCTGTCGAGCACGGCTCAGCTCCCGGAGCCGAGCACAACTATGAGACAATTCCACACCGAGGTCAAGGCACTCGCCGCCATGCCTGCCCCCCCCCCCCCTTACTGTGTGGCAAACCCGACCACAAGAACGCAGCGAATTCAGCGGAGGGGGGGGGGGGAGGGAGGAAATTATCAGACTGACTACCCAGTACCTCCCACAACCTTGGACAGCTGAGCAGTATATTATCTAAAGCAGTTCCGGGAAAACACGATGTAAATAACAGCCACTCATCAAAACCAACACTGTACCAATCCGCACTCAATCATAACCAATACTGCACCAATCCCCACTCAATCATAACCAACACTGCACCAATCCGCACTCAATCATAACCAACACTGTACCAATCCGCACTCAATCATAACCAACACTGCACCAATCCGCACTCAATCATAACCAACACTGCACCAATCCGCACTCAATCATAACCAACACTGCACCAAACCGCACTCAATCATAACCAACACTGCACCAATCCGCATTTTGTCCTCGGGATCAAATGGGATCGCATTTTGTCCTCGGGATGGTTTCTGCATCGAAATCATCGGGATTCGATGCAATATCGACATTAAATCGCTTGAACTGGAACACAGCCTGGGCACAGCCTGGGCATTCAAAGAATACCGTCAGGGCATCGTTCTGGCGCGTGTGTGGAAGTTTCTGGAGCGGTCCTGGCGGCACGCCGCACGTAGCCGGCCGCTCCACTCCCAGTCAGACATGGTGAAAGCTTGGCCGGGCCGCGTGACCAGCACACCACACTGTCATTACCCAGCACACATTGTTCTTGGCAGCCTCAGCGCCCCCCCCCCCCCCCCCCCCACCGCCCCGCCGGCCGACCTACTGGGAACAACAGCGCTGTAAAGAGGAACAGAACAACGCCTTCGCTTCCGCCCATCTCTGTGGACGTGACCATTTCTGTGCCAATCTCTATGGACGTGGCCATTTCTGTGCCCATCTCTGTAGACGTGGCCATTTCTGTGCCCATCTCTGTGGACGTGGCCATCTCTGTGCCCATCTCTGTGGACGTGGCCATTTATGTGCCCATCTCTATGGACGTGGCCATTTCTGTGCCCATCTCTGTGGACGTGGCCATCTCTGTGCCCATCTCTGTGGACGTGGCCATTTCTGTGCCCATCTCTGTGGACGTGGCCATCTCTGTGCCCATCTCTGTGGACGTGGCCATTTATGTGCCCATCTCTATGGACGTGGCCATCTCTGTGCTCATCTCTGTGGACGTGGCCATATCTGTGCCCATCTCTGTGGGCGTGGCCATTTCTGTGCCCATCTCTGTGGACGTGGCCATCTATGTGCCCATCTCTGTGGACGTGGCCATATCTGTGGACGTGGCCATCTCTGTGCCTATCTCTATGGACGTGGCCATCTTTGTGCCCATCTCTGTGGACGTGGCCATTTCTGTACCCATCTCTGTGGACGTGGCCATCTCTGTGCCCATCTCCATGGACGTGGCCATCTTTGTGCCCATCTCTGTGGACGTGGCCATTTCTGTACCCATCTCTGTGGACGTGGCCATCTATGTGCCCATCTCTGTGGACGTAGCCATCTCTGTGCCCATCTCCATGGACGTGGCCATCTCTGTGCCCATCTCTGTGGATGTGGCCATCTCTGTACCCATCTCTGTGGACGTGGCCATCTATGTGCCCATCTCTGTGGACGTAGCCATCTCTGTGCCCATCTCCATGGACGTGGCCATCTCTGTGCCCATCTCTGTGGATGTGGCCATCTCTGTGCTCATCTCTATGGACGTGGCCATCTATGTGCCCATCTCTGTGGACGTGGCCATTTATGTGCCCATCTCTATGGACGTGGCCATCTCTGTGCTCATCTCTGTGGACGTGGCCATATCTGTGCCCATCTCTGTGGGCGTGGCCATTTCTGTGCCCATCTCTGTGGACGTGGCCATCTATGTGCCCATCTCTGTGGACGTGGCCATATCTGTGGACGTGGCCATCTCTGTGCCTATCTCTATGGACGTGGCCATCTTTGTGCCCATCTCTGTGGACGTGGCCATTTCTGTACCCATATCTGTGGACGTGGACATCTCTGTGCCTATCTCTATGGACGTGGCCATCTTTGTGCCCATCTCTGTGGACGTGGCCATTTCTGTACCCATCTCTGTGGACGTGGCCATCTATGTGCCCATCTCTGTGGACGTAGCCATCTCTGTGCCCATCTCCATGGACGTGGCCATCTCTGTGCCCATCTCTGTGGATGTGGCCATCTCTGTGCTCATCTCTATGGACGTGGCCATCTATGTGCCCATCTCTGTGGACGTGGCCATTTCTGTGCCCATCTCTGTGGATGTGGCCATCTCTGTGCCCATCTCTGTGGACGTGGCCATCTCTGTGCCCATCTCTGTGGACGTGGCCATCTCTGTGCCCATCTCTGTGGACGTGGCCATCTCTGTGGACGTGGCCATCTCTGTACCCATCTCTGTGGACGTGGCCATTAAACTGTGCCCATCTCTGTAGACGTGGCCATCTCTGTGCACATCTCTGTGGACGTGGCCATCTCTGTGCCCATCTCTGTGGACGTGGCCATTTCTGTGCCCATCTCTGTGGACGTGGTTTTAACTGCGTCCATTGTTGAATGATACACTTCCTGGTTATTCGTCAAAAGATTCGAAGGCTGCTTTCTCAAGAAGTCTGAAGCTGTTCTTTTTTGCCAGGATGGGGCAATAGAGTTTCTTACGCCGTGTGTCACTGCAACACCAGTAACATGTCAGTGTTCTTACTGTGCAGTGTGCATTGCACAGAACATTCTCCTGGTCTCATGCAAGTGCAGGCTACGTAGCCACAGCATACTCGGCACTGGTCTCCTGCAAGTGCAGGCTACGTAGCCACAGCATACTCGGCACTGGTCTCCTGCAAGTGCAGGCTACGTAGCCACAGCATGCTCGGCATAGTTTCTACAAACGAACGTCAGCTGAGATGCAGCCCACGTACGCGTGAGGTCCGCTTAGCACATCACACTGCTGATCACCTGACGTACGCGTGAGGTCCGCTTAGCACATCAAACTGCTGATGCTCTGAGAGCAGGGCTGGCCGGGCTACACCGGCCGCCTCGGTCACTCAAATGGACCGGAAGAGACGAACTTCAGTCAGACTATTTTACGGTACACCGACTGCAGGTTTTTCTTTTTTGTTCGGTGATCACCGGCTTACGGCCGGTCCGTGCCAGACTCTCAAATTGTGTGGCGCATTGTTGCGTGGCACCATCCGGCTTGGAGGAGGTTTATTTAGAGCACTCCACGAGACACGTATTTAGAGCACTCGACGAGACACGTATTTAGAGCACTCGACGAGACACGTATTTAGAGCACTCGACGAGACACGTATTTAGAGCACTCGACGAGACACGTATTTAGAGCACTCGACGAGACACGTATTTAGAGCACTCGACGAGACACGTATTTAGAGCACTCGACGAGACACGTATTTAGAGCACTCGACGAGACACGTATTTAGAGCACTCGACGAGACACGTATTTAGAGCGCTCGACGAGACACGTATTTAGAGCACTCGACGAGACACGTATTTAGAGCACTCGACGAGACACGTATTTAGAGCACTCGACGAGACACGTATTTAGAGCACTCGACGAGACACGTATTTAGAGCACTCGACGAGACACGTATTTAGAGCACTCGACGAGACACGCTCGCCGGTTTCTTAGAACAGGAAATCCTGGCACCAATGCTTGGATCCTTGGACGTTCGGTCCTTGGATCGAGAGACAACGCTCTGGAACACGGCCGAGGCATGGACTAAGGTATGTCCTACACGGCGTACACGGCATGCCTCGCATCGTGACGTTATGCTCCCTTCCAGGAACGTTTAGCCGCCTCGGTTAGTGCATTAAATACCGAGAAAACACACCGAGACTTGTGCCTGGTGATTCGTTCGTGAGAGCAAGCCGTTCAAATCTGGGCTGATGCTATGCGGTCATGAGGACAAACGCGGCCTTCTCCGAAACACAATACGAAATACTACTGCATGAGGTTGGCTAATTTCAATATAACACTACGATGCTGTCACGATTCTCAAGCCAACAGAACCAGTTATGTAATTGTTGGAAACCAGCAGTTTGCATAAATTGGTCAAGGAATAGCATTGTAATCGCACCTGAAAACGCGAGATCACTTTCAGTTACTTCTGAAATCAATTCCCGTCTAATTACACAAAAAAAATGTTGTAGTCCCAAGGTCCTTTTCTAGCCAATCCAATTTGCTCGAGCTCAAACTGGGAGAGCATAACGACGACCAAACAAGAATTCCGAACAAAAGCAGACGCTGAGGCGAGTGGCACAACAATACCGATTGAGACGACCTTTTCAGTCGGACAGACAACTAAGAGCCCTGTACGGACACCTAGCCAAAATTCGAGACATGCAGCAACAATAATACTACCGAATAGTTACCCCGTAGTAAGCAGGCATCAATATGTGCCGGAAGCGTTCCAGCTCAATCAAATAACTACCAATACTACAGGAAGTCGGTCAGTAAGCGTGAGCCGGCTACACCAGGAATCTCGGCATGACTATCGTGAAGTCAGACAGCAAGCGTGAGCCGGCTACACCAGGAATCTCGGCATGACTATCGGGAAGTCAGTCAGTAAGCGTGAGCCGGCTACACCAGGAATCTCGGCATGACTATCGGGAAGTCAGTCAGCAAGCGTGAGCCGGCTACACCAGGAATCTCGGCATGACTATCGGGAAGTCAGTCAGTAAGCGTGAGCCGGCTACACCAGACATCTCGGCATGACTATCGGGAAGTCAGTCAGTAAGCGTGAGCCGGCTACACCAGACATCTCGGCATGACTATCGGGAAGTCAGTCAGCAAGCGTGAGCCGGCTACACCAGGAATCTCGGCATGACTATCCCCAGTAGCGATAAGACCGGCTTAGAAAACTGTGGCTGAAATAAAGCTCCTTAGACATTTTAACCCTCAGCAATTGTCTGATTGTCGGCAACAAGGGCCGATTAAGATACTGCGACAACGTTCAGCCTTTTCCGCCGGAGCTAGTTGAACTGCCACGGTGTGGCGGAGATGCCGGGTCGCGCTTGGTATGCTAAGTGCAGCCCGCCCGCTGCAGTTAGTCCTCTGCCGCGTGTTTCCAACTACGCGTCCGAGCACGGTGCGTCAGACCCGCTTAGCATACCAAACTGCCGATCACCTGATCATTTGCGGTCGACTAAATACTTGGAAAGTAGATATTAATACGGAATACTAAGTAGCCTGTGCCGCGTCGCGAATCCCGTCCAGAGAGCCAGTTCCAAACAGGAAAACACAAGGTGCGCGTGTGTGAGTACCTTAGTGGAAATTAAAACAGGAGTGTATGTCAAATCCACACACAAGTGGCAAAATACCCCCTGGCCAAAGGTGGACAGAAACCCGGCCTTCACATGCTCATCGCACTATGCCATGGTCAGTCAAGGGCCAATATTTGAAAATGACTATAACAACAGTCACTTATCGCCAAGCCTGATACAGTGTGGCCAGCACAGCGGATACGCAGAGTTTAACGGTGCGCGCTGTACACCGTATGACGGCGACCAGGTGATCGACCGGAGCGGCAGCGTGCAGCGTGACCCACTGACCCCTGCACCACAACTGATACAATGCCGGCTGCAATATCCGCCGCCGCCGCCGCCGCCGGCTGCTACCAGAGGGTGGCGGCCCGCGCAGCCGGGTATCGCGCGGGCATATGGGCGAGCTTTTTTCTTCTTCTGAGAATCCTTTCTTGTTGTTAGTCAGGGATGCGCTCTGTATTTGGAGCACGTGTGTGCTCGGGAGATGGCGGACATGCTTCTCCTATGATGTCGACTTCTGATGTCGGCTAACTGTGCTGGTGTGGACACCTGTACTTATCGCCAAGCCTGATACAGTGTGGCCAGCACAGCGGATACGCAGAGTTTAGCGGTGCGCGCTGTACACCGTATGACGGCGACCAGGTGATCGACCGGAGCGGCAGCGTGCAGCGTGACCCACTGACCCCTGCACCACAACTGATACAATGCCGGCTGCAATATCCCCCCCCCCCCCCCCACCTATGGTCCTGGTGTGGACACAGGACCCCCCACCTATGTCCTGGTGTGGACACAGGACCCCCCACCTATGGTCCTGGTGTGGACACAGGACCCCCCACCTATGGTCCTGGTGTGGACACAGGACCCCCCACCTATGGTCCTGGTGTGGACACAGGACCCCTCACCTATGGTGTTACCCCTCACATATGCTGGTGTTGGTCAGCCTGTAGTCAGCAGCATTAACGCAAACAACCCAGCAAAATTAATTCGACCGGCCGCATGCACTGCAGGCAGATAAAGTGCACACAAACTCGTACGAACTTGACAATTTGAAACTTTGTTTCGAAAACAAGAAGGGCTTTGCATGGCGAAAGCCTTCTAGGGCTTCCGAAGGATTGAGGATTGACCTCTGCGGATATCCCGGCGCCGCGCCGCCCACCGCCGCTGACGTCACCACTCTGGACGGCGGTGCTGACGTCATCAGTCTGCACGGCGGAGGTGACGTCACTGGAGCCCGAGCGGCGCCTGCAGCTGCACGGCGCACGTAGCACACTGAACTCTATAACAACTGGAGCGCACGTAGCACACTGAACTCTATAACAACTGGAGCGCACGTAGCACACTGAACTCTATAACAACTGGAGCGCACGTAGCACACTGAACTCTATAACAACTGGAGCGCACGTAGCACACTGAACTCTATAACAACTGGAGCGCACGTAGCACACTGAACTCTATAACAACTGGAGCGCACGTAGCACACTGAACTCTATAACAACTGGAGCGCACGTAGCACACTGAACTCTATAACAACTGGAGCGCACGTAGCACACTGAACTCTATAACAACTGGAGCGCACGTAGCACACTGAACTCTATAACAACTGGAGCGCACGTAGCACACTGAACTCTATAACAACTGGAGCGCACGTAGCATACTGAACTCTATAACAACTGGAGCGCACGTAGCACACTGAACTCTATAACAACTGGAGCGCACGTAGCACACTGAACTCTATAACAACTGGAGCGCACGTAGCACACTGAACTCTATAACAACTGGAGCGCACGTAGCACACTGAACTCTATAACAACTGGAGCGCACGTAGCACACTGAACTCTATAACAACTGGAGCGCACGTAGCACACTGAACTCTATAACAACTGGAGCGCACGTAGCACACTGAACTCTATAACAACTGGAAGGGACAGGGGTGCCTGAGAGCGGTCGCGGCCGGCCGCCATGCTAGAACGCCGGGTCGGGCGAGGGGTGGCGAGGAGTATGAATAGAGGGGTCGGACGCGTTTGATTAAACCTGTCATTATAAGCTTCATGCTTAGGCGTGTTTACCCGGACCATATGTTTACAGGAGAAGTACAACGAACTCTACATGACAACGGAAATGTCAAATTCAGGCATGAAAAGCAGCACCTAGAAGGAATTAAACTCAGTCAGTCAGTATGGAAGTCCTCAGAACCCACGTCATCGAAAGTTTTTGGTAAATACATACCTTCTATGTGCTTCTTTAGGCGTTCATGTTAAAGATCCAGTAACCGTGTGGTGAGTTATCGTAGCTTTTTCATATTTGGAATTGTTACCGGAGCGATAGGGGATCGGGGATCGGAGAAGTCGGGTCGCAATACAGCACACCTGAGCTGGACCGCCCCATGACCAACCTATTGCCCAGCAATCGGAGGCATCGGCGCCCTGTCCCCAACCACAATGCACTATTATGCCCTACAGTGTAACACTGTGGCAAACCATCCGGACCAGTGCAGTGTAACACTGTGGCAAACCATCCGGACCAGTGCAGTGTAACACTGTGGCGCCAGCATAGACCCACACAGAGACGCTATTGCTGTACGTTAGACTGTTGCAAAATGGACCAAGTTACTCACCCAAAGGCCTACCACTTGGATTCTTGATACATTGCTCTTCCTGATTTCAGAACAGTTTTTGTTTCAGCTAGCATCGTTAAAAATAAAACCCTGATTCATTTAACATTGGAAACTGAGTGCCCTTCCCTCTGTTGCAGGGGTGCAGCCATGGGGGGGGGGGGGGGGGGAGTGGGCTATGGTGGCTACCCCCCCCCCCACGTCGCGGCTCAGAGGGGCCCATCTTGGGTCGGAAAGGGGCCCATCGTGGACTCAGAAAGGGACCATTTCAAGCCTGATCAAACCCAATTTAGCCTCAGAAAGCGAGCATCTCAGGTTCAGAAAAGGCGCATATCAGCTCTCAGGCCCGGGAAGGGCCCATCTTAAGTCCGGAGAGGGCCCATCTTGGGCTCAGAAAGGGCCCATCTCATGTCTGGGAAGGGCCCATTTTAGGCTCTGAATGAGCCCATCTTAGGCTAAGAATGGGCCCATCTCAGATTTTGAAAGGGCCATCGTGAACTCAGAAAAGGCCCATCTCAGGTTTGGAAAGGGCCCATCTTAGGCTTAGAAAGGGCCCATCTCAGGTCTGGAAAGAGCCCATTTTAGGCTCTGAATGGGCTCATCTTAGGCTCAGAAAGGGCCCATCTCATGTCTGGGAAGGGCCCATCTTAGGCTCTGAATGAGCCCATCTTAGGCTCTGAATTGGCCCATCTCAGGTTTTGAAAGGGCCCATCGTGAACTCAGAAAGTGTCCATCTCAGGTCTGGAAAGGGCCATCTTAGGCTCAGAATGTGCCGGTCTCAGGTTTTGAAAGAGTTCATCGTGAATTCAGAAAGGGCCCGTCTCAGGTCTGAAAAGGGCCCATTTTAGGCTTTGAAAGTGAGCAGCCTGCATCTCAGGTCCGGAAAAGGCCCATCTCTGTTCTAAGGCTCGGGAAGGGCCCATCTCAGATCCGGAAAGGACCCATCTTAGGCTCAGAAAGGGCCCATCTCAGGTCTGGAAATGGCTCATCTTAGGCTGTGAATGGGGCCCATTCACAGCCTAAGATGACATATAGACAGACATATAGACATACATATATACAGACATATATACAGTCAAACATACAGACAGACAGACAGACAGACAGACAGACAGACAGACAGACAGACAGACTCAGACAGACTCAGACAGACTCAGACAGACTCAGACAGACTCATACAGACACAGACAGACACAGACAGACACAGACAGACACAGACAGACACAGACAGACACAGACAGACACAAACAGACACAAACAGACACAGACAGACACAGACAGACACAGACAGACACAGACAGACACAGACAGACACAGACAGACACAGACAGACACAGACAGACAGACAGGCAGACAGACAGGCAGACAGACAGGCAGACAGACAGGCAGACAGACAGGCAGACAGACAGGCAGACAGACAGGCAGACAGACAGGCAGACAGACAGGCAGACAGACAGAGACAGACAGACAGAGACAGACAGACAGAGACAGACAGACAGAGACAGACAGACAGAGACAGACAGACAGAGACAGACAGACAGAGACAGACAGACAGAGACAGACAGACAGAGACAGACAGACAGAGACAGACAGACAGAGACAGACAGACAGAGACAGACAGACAGAGACAGACAGACAGAGACAGACAGACAGAGACAGACAGACAGAGACAGACAGACAGAGACAGACAGACAGAGACAGACAGACAGAGACAGACAGACAGAGACAGACAGACAGAGACAGACAGACAGAGACAGACAGACAGAGACAGACAGACAGAGACAGACAGACAGAGACAGACAGACAGAGACAGACAGACAGAGACAGACAGACAGAGACAGACAGACAGAGACAGAAGACAGAGACAGACAGACAGAGACAGACAGACAGAGACAGACAGACAGAGACAGACAGACAGAGACAGACAGACAGAGACAGACAGACAGAGACAGACAGACAGAGACAGACAGACAGAGACAGACAGACAGAGACAGACAGACAGAGACAGACAGACAGAGACAGACAGACAGAGACAGACAGACAGAGACAGACAGACAGAGACAGACAGACAGAGTCTGTCTGTCTACGTGACGCGGACGCGGGTTCTGAGCGGTAACAACTAATACATACCTAGGGTTCTCAGCGGTAACAACTAATACATACCTATCTCACCGCAGTTGCGCCACACCGATCCACCGAGCAATCGCTCATCCGCTACTGCTGTGCAATCGGGCACCGAGCCGGGACGGGGGACGGGGGACGGATACGGACGCCGGACGGAACGGGACGGGGGACGGGGGACGGGGGACGGAGACGGAGACGGAGACGGAGACGGAGACGGAGACGGAGACAGAGACAGAGACGGAGACGGAGACGGAGACGGAGACGGAGACGGAGACGGAGACGGAGACGGAGACGGAGACGGATGCCGGACGGAACGGGACGGGGGACGGGGGACGGAGACGGACGCCGGGCGGGGACGGGGGACGGGGGACGGGGGACGGGGGACGGGGGACGGGGGACGGGGGGGACGGGGGACGGAGACGGAGACGGAGACGGAGACGGAGACGGAGACGGAGACGGAGACGGAGACGGAGACGGAGACGGAGACGGAGACGGAGACGGAGACGGAGACGGAGACGGAGACGGAGACGGAGACGGACGCCGGATGCCGGACGGAACGAGACGGGGGACGGGGGACGGAGACGGACGCCGGGCGGGGATGGGGACGGGGGACGGGGGACGGGGGACGGGGGACGGGGGACGGGGGACGGGGGACGGGGGACGGGGGACGGGGGACGGGGGACGGGGGACGGGGGACGGGGGACGGGGGACGGGGGACGGGGGACGGGACGGGAAGTCCCGACGTGGTCGCAGTCTGGCGCCGCATTCAAAGTATGATGCATCGGAGAAACGGGCCCAGCTGGCGTGTATTTAACCACCGAATTCCGCACCGAAGTGCGCCGAGGTGACGGCCGTGCGCCAATCCACGTCGGCGCACCTCCACCTCCAGCGCCGCTCAACACACGGCGACCATCTGCGTACAGAGAGCGCTGAGCGCAGCTGGGGGCGGGCGCGGCGGGAAGGGGGAAGGCAGCGGGACAGGGGGGGGGGGGGGGGTGATTACCAGCCATCGGCGCGTGTGAAGTGGCCAAGACGTCGTCGCCCGCGGCCGGCCCCGCGGCGCAGAGCGGCCTAGATCGCAGCAAGGCAGTCACATCCAGCGCCGCCACCGTCACCGGCATCGTACCAGAGGCTTCCGCCCGTCCACCGCCCACCGCCGCCGCCGCTCGGATCGACGGCCTAGCCCCACAGCCGGCGGTCAGCGCTCCGAAATGGAAAGTCAGCGGCCTGCACCGGAGGAGCCTGCGGCTGAAGATTGAATGACCACAACCGGCCAGCGCCCGTGGTAAGACCGGCTGCGCTGCGGGCCACGACACACCGGCGGCTGACTGCACCGGTGTGTCGTGGCCCGCAGACAGAGACAGACAGAGACAGACAGAGACAGACAGAGACAGACAGAGACAGACAGAGACAGACAGAGACAGACAGAGACAGACAGAGACAGACAGAGACAGACAGAGACAGACAGAGACAGACAGACACAGACAGAGACAGACAGAGACAGACAGAGACAGACAGAGACAGACAGAGACAGACAGAGACAGACAGAGACAGGCAGAGACAGACAGAGACAGACAGAGACAGACAGAGACAGACAGAGACAGACAGAGACAGACAGAGACAGACAGAGACAGACAGAGACAGACAGACAGACAGAGACAGACAGAGACAGACAGAGACAGACAGAGACAGACAGAGACAGACAGAGACAGACAGAGACAGACAGACACAGACAGAGACAGACAGAGACAGACAGACACAGACAGAGACAGACAGAGACAGACAGAGACAGACAGAGACAGACAGACACAGACAGAGACAGACAGAGACAGACAGAGACAGACAGACACAGACAGAGACAGACAGAGACAGACAGACACAGACAGAGACAGACAGAGACAGACAGAGACAGACAGAGACAGACAGAGACAGACAGAGACAGACAGAGACAGACAGAGACAGACAGACACAGACAGAGACAGACAGAGACAGACAGAGACAGACAGAGACAGACAGAGACAGACAGAGACAGACAGAGACAGACGGCGGCTGACTGCACCGGTTACCCAGAGAGTGAGGCAGACGCAGGTGGGTGTGGCCATGCTGAAAGGGAATATAGCTAGAGACGGCTTCCGGCCCGAGGACAATGGCACCGCATGCTGACCACGTAGTGAAACCAACCGACACACACGCTCGCTGCTCGGAGGAGTTCACAGTGCGCAGAAATCGGCAGCGTACATCGGACGCCTGACGTCGGACGTTTCTTCAAATGCGCCTAGGATGCGTCTCAGATGCCGCCTCAGATGCCTCTCCGGATGCGCTTCCAATGCCATCCAGGATGCCACCTCCGGCGCTGCCTAAGATTCCTCCTCAGGTGCCCCTCGGATGCACCTCGGATGCAACTCGAACGCGCCAGGGCTGCGACTGTATTACATGACATCCCCGCCTCAGCTGGGTCGGAACACCACGGTCAGGCGACTCCCACCCCCTCCCCATCCATCAACATGCATACCGGCGTCTGCCGCCACCGGCCCCGATCCCATATGACCTTGAATCTACCCGACCCACAGCGGGCGACCAGAGTTAAATCGGCGTCGGCCGGCTGCCCTTTGGCCGGTCAAATCAGCCGGTCTCAGATGACCTTTGGCCGGGTCGATGCGGTTTTCATCTGGCGTCGGTCGACGGCGAAGGTCAGGCGGCGGCGGAGGGCGGAGGGCGGTTCCGGCCCGATGGGCGGATATAACGGCGGCGTTCAATACCGCCGGACCGACCGGGCTCGACGGAGTGTGGACTCCGGGTCAACACAGCGCCCCGCTGCTGCCGCTGCTGCCGCTGCTGCCGCTGCTGCCGCCGCTGCCGCCGCTGCAGCGGGATATCGGCGGTCCAACGCTACTGGCCTGGAAACATCCCCCAACCTGGCAACATCCACCGACCTGGCAACATCCCCTGACCTGGCAACATCCACCAACCTGGCAACATCCCCCAACCTGGCAACATTCCCCAACCTGGCAACACCCCTGACCTGGAAACATCCCCCAACCTGGCAACATCCACCGGCATGCCAACATCCCCTGACCTGGCAACATCCACCAACCTGGCAACATCCCCCAACCTGGCAACATTCCCCAACCTGGCAACACCCCTGACCTGGAAACATCCCCCAACCTGGCAACATCCACCGGCATGCCAACATCCCCTGACCTGGCAACATCCACCAACCTGGCAACATCCCCCGACCTGACAACATCCCCCAACCTGGCAACATCCAGCGACCTGGCAACATTCCCTGACCTGGCAACATCCACCAACCTGGCAACATCCACCGACCTGGCACATCCCCTGACCTGGCAACATCCCCTGACCTGGCAACATCCACCGACCTGGCAACATCCCCTGACCTGGTAACATCCCCGACCTGGCGCCGGCAGACGGCAGACGACAACCGCCGGAGAGTTCCCTTCAGGATGGAAAACGGCGTTAGTGGTCCCGCTCCATAAGTCCGGTGACATCAGCAAGGCCTGTAATTTCCGACCGATATCACTACTGTCTGTTCTTCCAAAAATCGCAGATCGAGTTGTTTGTAGCCAACTGACCGATTATCTACATGATAACAGTATCTTATCGGAATCGCAATTTGCATACCGACGAAGCCACAGTGTGAAGGATGCCATGGTCAACGCTGTTGGGTGGATGTCAAAACATATCGATTCCGGTTTTCTGGTATCGATTACGGCTCTAGACCTGAGCAAGGCATTCGACAGCGTCGACCATGGTATTCTCTTCAGCAAGATGGGTTGGTACGGGGTTCCTCCTCATTGGTTCTCAAGCTATCTTTGTGACAGGAGGCAGGTAGTTCGCGGGGGTGCTTCGGTGATGCCGGTGTCATGTGGCGTTCCCCAAGGGTCTATTATAGGCCCTATACTCTTTTGTCTTAATGTAAATGAAATTCAAAATGTTTTTCCTCATGGGCGACTCATCAGCTATGCTGATGACACCCAGCTATTTGATTGTTCCCCAAAAGACAGTGCTAGCATGGATTCTCAAAAACCGTCTCGAGGAGTCCCTTTTGTCCATCCAGATGTGGCTTAAGGTGAACTCTTTACAAATGAACCCCACAACAACCATGTTCACCCTCTTGGGTACACGGCAGTCAGTGAAGCAAACTTCCGACTTTTTCTTCGAAATGTCTGGCCACAAATTCACGCCTTCAAAAACAATAAAAGTATTAGGCGTCCTTGTTGACCAGTCTCTTACATGGGAGAGCCACGTGTCGCTGGCTGTGCGCCGATGCACAGGGATTCTCGTCTCGCTGTACCGGTTTTGGGCGTCATTTCACAACTGCTGCGCTCCTCACCATCATTCGTGCCCATGTTTTTAACCATATTTTATATTGTCTGCCTGTTTGGGCGAGTGCTTCTGGAAGCCAGCTGAAATGTGTTTTAAAAAAACTGTTACATTTTGCGGCCCGCACGGTCACGGGCACGCGGCGAACAGCGCGGATGACGCCTGTCCTCCGATCTCTTGGTTGACTGGATGTTGAGGCGTGATTCTGAGCGTGATTGTGTGAGTTTTTAGAGCGCTCAACAACCCAGCTGTACCGAGTGTGATACGCCGGCTGTTCAGTCGGAGACGGGATACAGTCCTCCGTGAAACCCGTCTTGCTAGATATGGCCAGCTCGCTCTTCCAAGGGTGAGACTGTCCGCCACACAACGTACGTTTTCGTACCGAGCTGCGACCACATGGAATGCGCTCCCTCCGGCTGTCCACCAGTGCACGTCGATTGGACAGTTCAGACGCAAGCTGAGGGAGCTGCAGCAGAACGCGCGTGTTTAAATGTCACTGTATTTGTTGAGCATGGCATTGCTTTGTTGGGCCGCCTTTTAGAAGCATGTACTTTACATAATGCGATTTAACTTGTATGACGCAAACTTACGAAAAACTGTGTTCGCACGGATGAGGTTTTTGAAATATACATACATACATACATATATGTCGTTACACAGCATTTAGGACATGTGACGTCACATAGCCGCCACCCTTGGACTTGTGACGTCACACAGCCGACACCTTCGAATATGTGACGTCACACAGCCACCACCCTTGGACTTGTGACGTCACACAGCCGCCATCCTCGGACATGTGACGTCACACACACACACACACACACACACACACACACACACACACACACACACACACACACACACACACACACACACACACACACACACACACACACACACACACACACACACACACACACACACACACACACACACACACACACACACACACACACACACACACACACACACACACACACACACACACACACACACACACACACACACACACACACACACACACACACACACACACACACACACACACACACACACACACACACACACACACACACACACACACACACACACACACACACACACACACACACACACACACACACACACACACACACACACACACACACACACACACACACACACACACACACACACACACACACACACACACACACACACACACACACACACACACACACACACACACACACACACACACACACACACACACACACACACACACACACACACACCACCTTGTACTTGTGACGTCACACAACCGTCAACCTCGGATCTGTGACGTCACACAACCGTCACCCTTGGACTTGTGACGTCACAGCCGCCACCTTCGGACATGTGCCGTCACACAACCGCTTCCATCGGACCTGTGACGTCACACGGCCGCCTCCCTCGGACCAGCGACGCCCGGGGAGACCAGATGGTGTCTACCTCTGACCCCCGCGCCAAGCAAGTGAGCCAGAGCACCTTGCCGATACGTTACAGGTGTGGATGATAGCATAGACGAGTTGTCGATACTGAGACACGTCGCCGATAGCTGAGATAGCTGAGATACAGCAGCCTCCTCGACACAGACTTGGACTAGAGGCACGCCACTCCGGATCTCACTAGATAGGCTGACAACCGAATCAGACACCGTCCACTAGTCGCCAACGACTACTGACTGTTGGCGATTCGCTGATGTGCGTCCGTGGAATAAGTAGACAGGACATAAAACACCCAATGAATCTGCATCAAAGCTCCATCTGATCATGGTGTACTGACTGGCCACCGACTGGAAGTATGAAAGCATTGACGAAACCACCAACCTGATTTTGTTGTATATAACTTTAGTCCGAATGTTTTTATGTTTTGTGTGAATGTTTTGACCCACGCTACGCTAAGGTTGTTACGCGGGCCCTGACCCCACCAGCCGATCGCACAATTACAGTCACCGGCAGAATTTAGAGGCGAAAGTCTAACGTCTCCTAACGACTGAGAACGGTCCGTCCGGCTCGCTGGCTTCATTTGACCTTGAACACGGCCACTGCCAACGGCCGCAGGTCATCCCCGCCAGGAGCAAATAGCGAGCGCCGAAGCGGCTCGAACCCACCTTGCTAGGGCGAATTAGATCGTAAGCCCAGCGCTCTCCCGACTGAGCTACACGGACGGCCAAATTCACCTGAAGCCCAACGCCACGTCCAGGCCTGTCCATCAAAACCTTACTGTGTCTCAAAAATATCCCAACAGGATTCCTCAGTCCCAGAAATATAAAAAGACACCTACGGGTGCTGCTGCCCCAGACACGATCCCGCAGTTACCATAGATCCGTCCGACTGGGGCCTAGTTCGGGAAAACCACTTCAACAGCATACGTTCCAGGCGACTGCAGCGGTCCTTTCCGAGGCCGGACGAAGTTTCAAACCGCCCCGAGGAAGGAGCCTCTAACCACTGGTCACAGTGCCGGATATCCACACGGAACCCAGCCGTGACCACCAGACAGCCTCCGTCACTGAGCGGCACAGTGACGGATATCCACACGGAACCCAGCCGTGACCACCAGCCAGCCTCCGTCACTGAGACGCAGCGGCACAGTGACGGATATCCACACGGAACCCAGCCGTGACCACCAGACAGCCTCCGTCACTGAGACGCACAGTGCCGGATATCCACACCGAACCCAGCCGTGACCACCAGACAGCCTTCGTCACTGAGACGCAGCGGCACAGTGTCGGATATCCACACGGAACCCAGCCGTGACCACCAGGCAGCCTTCGTCACTGAGACGCAGCGGCACAGTGTCGGATATCCACACGGAACCCAGCCGTGACCACCATACAGCCTTCGTCACTGAGACGCAGCGGCACAGTGCCGGATATCCACACCGAACCCAGCCGTGACCACCAGACAGCCTTCGTCACTGAGACGCAGCGGCACAGTGTCGGATATCCACACGGAACCCAGCCGTGACCACCAGACAGCCTCCGTCACTGAGACGCAGCGGCACAGTGACGGATATCCACACGGAACCCAGCCGTGACCACCAGACAGCCTTCGTCATTCAGCGGCACAGTCCGCCAGCCGTGCGCCGCTCCTGACGCCGGGTTTTAGCGAGGTTATCTTATCCTATCCCCGTGCAGTGGCGAAAACTTACCGCAATAATTGTCTCCACATTTCTTATGTAATGTCATGCAAAGTACGTAGAATATAACTTTTTCTCTCGAAAATTGTCAAGGGGTGGACCCATTTCGATGGGAGTTAATGCTTTCATAACATGAACTCGAAGGTCTGGCAATGGCATATAAATGACAAAATATTCACTAACAATTCGGTACGACATATTTATCCAATACAAAAAACACATGTCACTTTAATGAAATAGCATTTGCATTAAAAGCTCCTACGTTCACACCTCAGTCTGTTACATTGTTCTTGACACAGCACAAATTCAAAGCATTCAAAAGCTACGCCAGTTTCGGCTATTGTTTTGCCCTGGCATCCTGGCACACTCCCACCCGTCCCTTCTCCGTCACAGCGCTGAATGGGTCCACTCTGCCACCCGTCCCACCTCCGCCACAGCGCTGAGTGGGTCCACTCTCGCACCCGTCCCACCTCCGCCACAGCGCTGAATGCGTCCACTCTCCCACCCGTCCCACCTCCACCACAGCGCTAAATGGGTCCACTCTCGCACCCGTCCCACCTCCGCCACAGCGCTGAATGGGTCCACTCTCCCACCCGTCCCACCTCCGCCACAGCGCTGAATGGGTCCACTCTGCCACCCGTCCCACCTCCGCCACAGCGCTGAATGGGTCCACTCTCCCACCCGTCCCACCTCCGCCACAGCGCTGAATGGGTCCACTCTCCCACCCGTCCCATCTCCGCCACAGCGCTGAATGGGTCCACTCTCCCACCCGTCCCACCTCCGCCACAGCGCTGAATGGGTCCACTCTCCCACCCGTCCCACCTCCGCCACAGCGCTGAATGGGTCCACTCTCCCACCCGTCCCACCTCCGCCACAGCGCTGAATGGGTCCACTCTCCCACCCGTCCCACCTCCGCCACAGCGCTGAATGGGTCCACTCTCCCACCCGTCCCACCTCCGCCACAGCGCTGAATGGGTCCACTCTCCCACCCGTCCCACCTCCGCCACAGCGCTGAATGGGTCCACTCTCCCACCCGTCCCACCTCCGCCACAGCGCTGAATGGGTCCACTCTCCCACCCGTCCCACCTCCGCCACAGCGCTGAATGGGTCCACTCTCCCACCCGTCCCACCTCCGCCACAGCGCTGAATGGGTCCACTCTGCCACCCGTCCCACCTCCGCCACAGCGCTGAATGGGTCCACTCTGCCACCCGTCCCACCTCCGCCACAGCGCTGAATGAGTCCACTCTCCCACCCGTCCCACCTCCGCCACAGCGCTGAATGGGTCCACTCTCCCACCCGTCCCATCTCCGCCACAGCGCTGAATGGGTCCACTCTGCCACCCGTCCCACCTCCGCCACAGCGCTGAATGGGTCCACTCTGCCATTCACTCCTCTCGTCCGAACTCAGCGCCGAGTCGTCTGGTGTTCGGCAGACAGGTTCAGTTCCGCTGAGGTGGCCGAGTCGTCTGGTGTTCGGCAGACAGGTTCAGTTCCGCTGAGCTGGCCGAGTCGTCTAGTGTTCGGCAGACAGGTTCAGTTCCGCTGAGCTGGGGTGTACACGGTCAGCCAGACCCAGGGCTGGCACAGCAGGCTTCCTCAAGCCGGGAGCAACCAGCTAATGTCAACCACTGTGATATTGATATGCATGTCACTGCTCGATGGATGCAGCCATGGCAGTCCGCTAAATTATTCGCCGCTCGTCGAGCCGGAGGTATTTAGTTGGATAAATATAGGTTGTATTGCTTTGGCCGGATCCCGTACTGCTGTCAGTCATGGTGTGGTGACTGGTGACTGGATAATCGTGACGGCGTGTTGGAGGTAAACAACTGCAGGTCTCCCGAGCAAACGTTCGCAGATTTTTCCTCCTACACTGTCACTGTATCTGAATGCTTTGAATTCACTTCAAATAGAAAAACAATGCAAAAGAGGCTGCAATAAATATTACCTTAAAAACTTTTAACACAAATCTTATTCCCATAAAAAACATGGGCTGTTTTCGTTGGGAAAATATAAAAAGTCATCTCATACTGACAGCGAATATGTCGTCATTATGATTCACCTCCAGAGCCGTCACAGAGCCGCCAGCGCATGGTCAGTCAGACCGACGCGTCCGCGACGCGGGTGAAAACGGCCGCACCAGCCGCCCTCGGCCGCCGGAATCCAGTCGCTCTCGGCCGCCGGAGTCAAGCCGCTCTCGGCCGCCGGAGTCAAGCCGCTCTCGGCCGCCGGAGTCAAGCCGCTCTCGGCCATCGGAGTCAAGCTGCTCTCGGCCACCGGAGTCAAGCCGCTCTCGGCCACCGGAGTCAAGTCGCTCTCGGCCGCCGTGGTCAAGCCGCTCTCGGCCGCCGGAGTCAAGCCGCTCTCGGCCATCGGAATCAAGCCGCTCTCGGCCGCCAGAGTCAAGCCGCTCTCGGCCGCCGGAGTCAAGCCGCTCTCGGCCATCGGAGCAAAGCCTCTCTCGGCCGCCGGAGCCAAGCCTCTGTCGGCCATCGGAGCAAAGCCTCTCTCGGCCATCGGCCTTCACTGGGCCTCTCGTCTGCTCGCTGCGCCGCCGACCGCCGGACGGCCGGACACACAGACGGACAGGTGGACAAGTGGACGGACTCCGGACAGACGGACAGGTGGACGGACACCGGACAGGTGGACGGACAGACGGACAGGTGGTGAGCGCCGCTCCGGCCACGACCCACGTGCCTCGCTTCTGACCGCGACACGCCCCCTGCCCGTGTCGCGGCCCGCTCCGCTACGAATCGGACGCCGGCACAGGGCGAGGAAACTCACCACGGCTGCAGGGAACCAGGGCCCAATCATACCAAATGTCCTGAATGCGAAGGTACGGCATGCTGTGAATGGAGTGCTCAGAATGCCGCACTTAGGGAACCACGGCGTTTGGTTTGTTCAAGATCATTGTCGAAATAGATCAGTCGGGAGAACGCTAGATTGAAGATCGGGATGTCCCCGGTTCGCTCCCGGTTTCAAAAGTTTTTTTCAGGTCGGCGCACCAATATGCCGTACTAGCCGTTTTCACGAAAGATTTTGCGTTTGGGTCGATTGGGGCGATTGGGGCGTTTGTGGTAAATAGGTCCATAGCTCGTAAGAACACGGCTTTTCCATATGATTTTTGGTATCAATCGCAACTTTATGAATTAATGCATTTTTCTGGAAATGCAATTTTAACGATAACACCATAGTCTACTTAAAATTAACAATTTCATCTTAAACTAGCTCTGGTGTTGCCAGACGGCTGGGGTGTTTGTGCGACGCCATCTTGCTCGAATCCCGGAAGTGCCTGGTTCGGGAAATGGTATTTTGCAACGACATGGTTTTCAGGCTTATTTCAATAAAAACTAGATGAATTAGTCCATTCATATTTTCAGTCATATTTACTTTTGAAAGCAAGGATTAATGATAATTAGCGATTTCGTTTTGATCATTTGTTGTAAGATGACGGGAATACTGGCCCCGGCTCTGCGCTGGCTGTGCGCAGGCGCCGCCGCCCGGTCACCATGGCGACTGGATGGCCGGTCGCCTGACGTCACGTTGCACACGTGGCTCCGGCGCCGGCCGGCTGGTCACCATGGCGACCAGCCGGCCGGTCGCCTGACGTCACGTTGCGCATGCGCAGAGCCGTGGTTTGCGCCCAGCAATGGCGTCCGTTCGATCTAGAGCAGCCATTTTTGAGTTTTTAGTACCAGTGGCTGCAGAAAGCCCGCATGTTTCATGGGTTTATTATAAGTGCCTTTTCTGAAGTCTTTTCAGTTTTTTTTTGTGAGATGCATCAATTAATTAATTAATCAAATCAAAAACATTTGGTGTGATTCGAAATGCGTAAGGATTGTTCCGGTTTTCGGAAACCAACTAAGTTACCGCTCTAAATTGGACGATCTCAGCGGGACGGAGATCGTCCGGACGGAGCAACGTTGAATTAAGGTCTGTCTATACTTTTGACATTTGATTGCGTTTTTCATCATAATGTTATATTTCTTTGCCATTAATATCTTCAGTTTTGCCCTAACTAGTAACTAACTGTCAATTGCGTATTTTATTTAATCAAAGCTGATTATCTAGTATACTTTTTAGCCTCTTTTTGGGGCGTTTTCGGTGTGTTTTGTAGAAGGAACTAACACAACCCAAAATTGCCAGATTTGCTCATGAATGTGAATATTCAAAGCTAACTAACCGTAAATATGGCATTATAAGAGCATAAACTTATACATTAATTCATACAATTGTGACCGATACCAAAAATCACCGGAAAAGCCGTGTTCTTACAACCTATAGACCCATTTACCCCAAACGCCCCAATCGCCCCAAACGCAAAATCCTTCGTGAAAACGGCTACTACGGCAATGGTAAGATTGGGTGCGATCACGGCAGTAGGTAAGATTGGGCCCAGGTGGGACACTGGCTCGTTACAGTCCCGCCCAGGTGGGACACTGGCTGAGGGAGGGTGGTCAACAGCTGTGGATGGAATGATAACGCTGGAGCGGTAAGGTTGGGTGCGATCACGGCAGTAGGTAAGATTGGGCCCAGGTGGGACACTGGATGAGGGAGGGTGGTCAACAGCTGTGGATGGAATGATAACGCTGGAGCGGTAAGGTTGGGTGCGATCACGGCACTAGGTAAGATTGGGCCCAGGTGGGATACTGGATGAGGGAGGGTGGTCAACCGCTGTGGATGGAATGATAACACTGGAGCGGTAAGGTTGGGTGCGATCACGGCACTAGGTAAGATTGGGCCCAGGTGGGACACTGGCTCGTTACAATCCCGCCCAGGTGGGACACTGGCTGAGGGAGGGTGGTCAGCGGCTGTGGATGGAATGATAACGCTGGAGCGGCCCCTGGAGTTTATGGGCGCAGAAACAAGCTCTAGTTCACTCTGACCGATCAGATTCCTCCTGTCCTGACTTGACATTACCTACATCTTGTCATTTCTCGAGGATTGAAATATTCCCAGCACGAGAATATGGGTTGAAACATCGCTGAAGAAAACAAAATCGACGAAAGCCAGGCGAGCGGTCAGGCGCTGAGCACACGTCACGCGCGCGCGTGCACCTGAACTCGGCTGCGGCTTCAGCTGCAGCTGCGAGGCTTTCGTTCCGCACCTTGACGCCGTCAGGAGCGCAGTGGCCCGATTTCCACGCATCGCCGCCAGCCGGGACCGCCGGAACGACGCTCCAACCGCCGCATAACCAGCACTGCCACCCACCAGTTAAACCCACCAGCCTAACACAGCTCCGGCACTGGCACCTGCAATGTCACCGACACTACCGACACCGTCCCTGCTCTACTCACCACGCCACGCCATGCCTCGCCGCGGTCCGGCCTGCCGATCCGCCGTCTGAACACCGACCAATCTACCGACCATCCGACCGCGGTGGCAGCGGAGGCGGACGCGGAGGCGGGGGCCGCGTCTCGCCGCCGCCGCATCGATCGATCCCAGTTGCGTGACCGCCGCCCTGATTGATTCCAGCAACGTGGGCGGCTACGTGACGTGACGAGTGCGCGGCGACGATTTCGCGACGGTGTACCGGTCGGAAGGCGTGGACACTTTAGTACGGATCATCACGGCCACAACGGACAACGCACGAGTCCACCGCGAGCCGACGGGCAGAACAACGCACGAGTCCATCGCGAGCCGAGGGGCAGAACAACGCCGGCGACGCCGCGAGCCGAGGGGCAGAACAACGCCGGCGACGCCGCAAGCCGAGGGGCAGAACAACGCCGGCGACGCCGCGAGCCGAGGGGCAGAACAACGCCGGCGACGCCGCGAGCCGAGGGGCAGAACAACGCCGGCGACGCTGCTGAGATCACCAATCAACCGTAGCCGTAGTTCAGTTTCACTGAGCACGTCGCCCTACTCAGGTCTACAGAGAGACAAGACCTGGGTCTACGGAGAGACAAGACTACGGAGAGTACAGGCCTCGGTCTACAGAGAGACAACGTCGCCTGGCCCAGCCTACGGAGAGACAAGACCCCGGACTACAGAGACAAGACTCCGGTTTACAGACAATACTCCGGTCTACAGAGACAGACCCCGGCCTACAGAGACAAGACTCCGGTCTACAGACAATACTACGGTCTACAGAGACAAGACTCCGGTCTACAGAGACAAGACCCCGGCCTACAGAGACAAGACCCCGGCCTACAGAGACAAGACTCCGGTCTACAGGCAATACTACGGTCGACAGAGACAAGACTCCGGTCTACAGAGACAAGACCCCGGCCTACAGAGACAAGACCCCGGCCTACAGAGACAAGACCCCGGACTACAGAGACAAGACCCCGGTCTACAGAGACAAAACTCCGGTCTACAGAGACAAGACCCCGGCCTACAGAGACAAGACCCCGGCCTACAGAGACAAGACCCCGGACTACAGAGACAAGACCCCGGCCTACAGAGACAAGACTCCGGTCTACAGGCAATACTACGGTCTACAGAGACAAGACTCCGGTCTACAGAGACAAGACTCCGGTCTACAGAGACAAGACCTCGGTCTACAGAGACAAGACTCCGGTCTACAGAGACAAGACCCCGGTCTACAGATACAGAGACAAGACCCCGGTCTACAGATACAGAGACAAGACTCCGGTTTACAGATACAGAGACAAGACTCCGGTCTACAGAGAGACAAGACACCGGTCTACAGAGACAAGACCCCGGTCTACAGAGACAAGACCCCGGTCTACAGAGACAAGACCCCGGTCTACAGATACAGAGACAAGACCCCGGTCTACAGAGAGACAAGACACCGGCCTACAGATACAAGACCCCGGTCTACAGAGACAAGACCCCGGCCTACAGAGACAAGACCCCGGTCTACAGAGACAAGACCCCGGTCTACAGAGACAAGACCCCGGACTACAGAGACAAGACTCCGGTCTACAGAGACAAGACCCCGGCCTACAGAGACAAGACCCCGGTCTACAGAGACAAGACCCCGGCCTACAGAGACAAGACCCCGGTCTACAGAGACAAGACCCCGGACCACAGAGACAAGACTCCGGTCTATAGAGACAAGACCCCGGCCTACAGAGACAAGACCCCGGTCTACAGAGACAAGACTCCGGTATACAGAGACAAGACCCCGGTCTACAGAGACAAGACCCCGGTCTACAGATACAGAGACAAGACTCCGGTCTTCAAGAGACCAACGCCGCCCAGCATAGGCCTACAGAGACAAAGACGGCAGCCGGTCGACGGCGGCTGTCTGTATCCGTTCCGTTACAGCTCAGCGCGTGCAAAACTGAGAGCGTGGGTAGCCGCCACCGAGCTAGTGACTGAGCCAGGGTGGCCGCCACTGAGCCAGTGACTGAGCCAGGGTGGCCGCCACTGAGCCAGTGACTGAGCCAGGGTGGCCGCCACTGAGCCAGTGACTGAGCCAGGGTGGCCGCCACTGAGCCAGTGACTGAGCCAGGGTGGCCGCCACTGAGCCAGTGACTGAGCCAGGGTGGCCGCCACTGAGCCAGTGACTGAGCCAGGGTGGCCGCCACTGAGCCAGTGACTGAGCCAGGGTGGCCGCCACTGAGCCAGTGACTGAGCCAGGGTGGCCGCCACTGAGCCAGTGACTGAGCGAGGGTGGCCGCCACTGAGTCAGTGACTGAGCGAGCGTGGCCGCCACTGAGTCAGTGACTGAGCGAGGGTGGCCGCCACTGAGTCAGTGACTGAGCGAGGGTGGCCGTCACTGAGTCAGTGACTGAGCGAGGGTGGCCGCCAATGAGTCAGTGACTGAGCGAGGGTGGCCGTCACTGAGTCAGTGATGATAACCAGGCCACCTCACGCACGGAGCGGTGACGCCGGCACGTGGCTGAGCGGCGAATCACAGCTCACTCGGTACCGGCCGCGCCCGGGGCGGCTGCAGCAGCGAACTGTGATTAACGAGAGGCGCCCGATGGCGAAACGCACCGACACGCCAGACGTAGTTCTCAAAAGCAGAGGAAGCCCTGGCTCGGCGGCAGGCGGTATGGGAGCTGATGATATACTGCCCGTACCGTGGTATAGGGGCCGATGATATACTGCCCGTACCGTGGTATAGGGGCCGATGATATACTGCCCGTACCGTGGTATAGGGACCGATGATATACTGCCCGTACCGTGGTATAGGGGCCGATGATATACTGTCCGTACCGTGGTATAGGGGCCGATGATATACTGCCCGTACCGTGGTATAGGGACCGATGATATACTGCCCGTACCGTGGTATAGGGACCGATGATATACTGCCCGTACCGTGGTATAGGGACCGATGATATACTGCCCGTACCGTGGTATAGGGGCCGATGATATACTGTCCGTACCGTGGTATAGGGGCCGATGATATACTGCCCGTACCGTGGTATAGGGACCGATGATATACTGCCCGTACCGTGGTATAGGGACCGATGATATACTGCCCGTACCGTGGTATAGGGGCCGATGATATACTGCCCGTACCGTGGTATAGGGGCCGATGATATACTGCCCGTACCGTGGTATAGGGGCCGATGATATACTGCCCGTACCGTGGTATAGGGGCCGATGATATCCTGCCCGTACCGTGGTATAGGGGCCGATGATATACTGCCCGTACCGTGGTATAGGGGCCGATGATATACTGCCCGTACCGTGGTATAGGGACCGATGATATACTGCCCGTACCGTGGTATAGGGGCCGATGATATACTGCCCGTACCGTGGTATAGGGACCGATGATATACTGCCCGTACCGTGGTATAGGGACCGATGATATACTGCCCGTACCGTGGTATAGGGACCGATGATATACTGCCCGTACCGTGGTATAGGGACCGATGATATACTGCCCGTACCGTGGTATAGGGGCCGATGATATACTGCCCGTACCGTGGTATAGGGACCGATGATATACTGCCCGTACCGTGGTATAGGGACCGATGATATACTGCCCGTACCGTGGTATAGGGACCGATGATATACTGCCCGTACCGTGGTATAGGGACCGATGATATACTGCCCGTACCGTGGTATAGGGGCCGATGATATACTGCCCGTACCGTGGTATAGGGACCGATGATATACTGCCCGTACCGTGGTATAGGGGCCGATGATATACTGCCCGTACCGTGGTATAGGGGCCGATGATATACTGTACGTACCGTGGTATAGGGGCCGATGGTATACTGCCCGTACCGTGGTATAGGGGCCGATGATATACTGCCCGTACCGTGGTATAGGGGCCGATGATATACTGTCCGTACCGTCGTATAGGGACCGATGTTATACTGCCCGTACCGTGGTATAGGGACCGATGATATACTGCCCGTACCGTGGTATAGGGACCGATGATATACTGCCCGTACCGTGGTATAGGGACCGATGATATACTGCCCGTACCGTGGTATAGGGGCCGATGATATACTGCCCGTACCGTGGTATAGGGGCCGATGATATACTGCCCGTACCGTGGTATAGGGGCCGATGATATACTGCCCGTACCGTGGTATAGGGGCCGATGATATACTGCCCGTACCGTGGTATAGGGGCCGATGATATACTGCCCGTACCGTGGTATAGGGGCCGATGATATCCTGCCCGTACCGTGGTATAGGGGCCGATGATATACTGCCCGTACCGTGGTATAGGGGCCGATGATATACTGCCCGTACCGTGGTATAGGGGCCGATGATATACTGCCCGTACCGTGGTATAGGGGCCGATGATATACTGCCCGTACCGTGGTATAGGGGCCGATGATATACTGCCCGTACCGTGGTATAGGGGCCGATGATATCCTGCCCGTACCGTGGCAGTGTATGTTGATACAGCGCAGACGGCACACAGAGAGCGAGCGGATGGCGTGGGTGGTGTGACCACGGGCGTTAAGTCGAACCTAGAGTGACCTCCTCACTGGTTAGCGGCGGTAATTCAGGCGACGTATCTGACCCCAACTGACACAGCGGGCCGTGGCCGCGCCTGTCAGCCGCCTGTCCGTCGAACTCTCAGCCGAAACAGAGCGCAGCGAGAGCGGACCGCACTGTAGGCGCTGTATCACCACCAGCGCCGGGCGCCGCGTGCACCTCTGAATACAAACCACACTCGCCGCCTCTCCAGCCAAACCCGACCGACGCCAATACAACCAAACCCGACCGACGCCAATACAACCAAACCCGACCGACACCAATACAATCAAACCCGACCGACGCCAATACAACCAAACCCGACCGACGCCAATACAACCAAACCCGACCGACACCAATACAACCAAACCCGACCGACGCCAATACAACCAAACCTGACCGACACCAATACAACCAAACCCGACCGACGCCAATACAACCAAACCCGACCGACGCCAATACAACCAAACCCGACCGACGCCAATACAACCAATCCCGGCCGACGCCAATACAACCAAACCCGACCGACGCCAATACAACCAAACCTGACCGACGCCAATACAACCAAACCCGGCCGACGCCTTCCCAACCAAACCCGACCGACGCCTTCCCAACCAAACCCGACCGATCCCGTCCCGGCGCCTTCCCAGCTCCGCCCCGGCTGTTCAGGCACGTTCTGTATCGATGGCTCGTCGCCTGCGAAGCGCGTTGCATTAAATTGCCGCAGCCTTGAGCCGTCCAGAGCCAGAAGACGGTGCCATGGTTCAGTGGCGGCGCAGCATCGGCTCCGCGGACACAACAAACAGGACCGATGAATCAACACGGCCTCCGCGAGATGCCGGAACCGACTCTCGACTACTGTGGCGTCTCCGTGTCACTCCCGGCTCGGACTCTCCCGAGTCAGAAGAGTCACGAGTCGCTGCCACGCGAGCCCCGCGTGCCCGACTCAGCACGTAACGGGTGCGATGCCTGATATAGAGACTCTGACCGGACCGGGACGCCCAGATGTATGCGCATTGCAAGCACCACTGCGCCCACCGGTCACTTGTCAACTGTCAACGCCAGGCGTCGATTGATGGCGGCCAGTCCGCTGGAACGAGTCGGCCACACGACTCCGCCAAAGCCAAACCTCATCTGCCGGCAGTGTTAACTAAACAGACCGGCTGCAACCGCTCGGCTGGCGCAGGTTCACTGAATAGTTGAAAGATGACAAACGCTTGGTATCGTCAGCAAATGTCCTTATATGGAAACAAGGTCAGTGCTGATGCCAAGGTCACGCCACATGCGTATCGGGTATTAGAAACAGCTACCAGCCGCCGCCTAGTGACTACAGTGGGTTGACTTCCAGTGACCCACACTGCACCGCACAGAACCGTCACAGTGAGAGACGGCAGCCTGGGGTTGACTTCCAGTGACCCACACTGCACCGCACAGAACCGTCACAGTGAGAGACAGCAGCCTGGGGTTGACTTCCAGTGACCCACACTGCACCGCACAGTACCGTCACAGTGAGAGACAGCAGCCTGGTTCAGTTTCGCGCTGCAGGCCTCCGCGCTCACTGTTCACTGGAACCTAGACCAGCCCGCCCCAAAACGTGACCACCCCACCACCACTCTGGCCCTGAACTCTGACAGCCGGGCTGCAAACAGACACCGGCGCGCAGTGCAGCAGCAGCAGCACCATTCCGACAGCCGGGCTGCAAACAGACACCGGCGCGCAGTGCAGCAGCAGCACCATTCAGACAGCCGGGCTGCAAACAGACACCGGCGCGCAGTGCAGCAGCAGCAGCACCATTCCGACAGCCGGGCTGCAAACAGACACCGGCGCGCAGTGCAGCAGCACCATTCAGACAGCCGGGCTGCAAACAGACACCGGCGCGCAGTGCAGCAGCAGCAGCACCATTCCGCGCCAACCCGCTCTCACCGAGCCACGTCGGCCGGGACGGCGGCAGTACGTCTGTACTCTGTAGTCGGCCGGGACGGGCCGGCTACGGCGGCGGTACGTCTGTACTCTGTAGCAGCACCAGCAGCGCATTGCAGGCGGTGGAAAGGCAACATACCACTGAGTGACTCCCCTTCCTCGCTCGGCTCGGCTCGGCTCGGCTCGGCTCGGCTCGGCTCGGCTCGGCTCGGCTCGGCTCGGCTCGGCTCGGCTCGGCTCGGCTCGGCTCGCCTCGCCACAGCCTCGCCACAGCCTCGACACACCGCGCCTTGTTCGAACGTCTCATCACCGAATCGTCTCGCTGGATCGCTTCACTGGACCGCCTCGCTTCAGACCGGGAGACAAGAGGCAAGGGGTTCTGGGACTCACCTCCTTCATGGCATGGTTCTCCAGCTTCTTGGTGGACAGGTTCAGGTGCCGCTCCAGACTGGCGCAGAACTTCTGCGTCTGCTTCTCAAACTTCTTCCTGCCCTCCTGTGAAGCGGCAGAGGGAGCGTCAGTTAGTCGCCGCATGGGGTACAGACTCAGACTCAGACTCAGACTCAGACTCAGACTCAGACTCAGGTTCAGACTTAGACTCAGGCTCAGACTCAGGCTCAGACTCAGTATCAGACTCAGGCTCAGGCTCATACTCAGACTCAGGCTCAGACTCAGGCTCAGACTCAGACTCAGACTCAGACTCAGACTCAGACTCAGACTCAGTATCAGACTCAGGCTCATACTCAGACTCAGACTCAGACTCAGACTCAGACTCAGGCTCAGACTCAGGCTTAGACTCAGACTCGGACTCAGACTCAGACTCAGTATCAGACTCAGACTCAGGCTCATACTCAGTATCAGGCTCAGACTCGGTATCAGACTCAAGACTCAGACTCAGACTCAGACTCGGTCTCAGACTGAGACTCGGTCTCAGACTCAGACTCACTCAGACTCGGTCTCAGACTCGGTCTCAGACTCGGTCTCAGACTCGGTCTCAGACTCAGACTTAGACTCGGTCTCAGACTCGGTCTCAGACTCGGTCTCAGACTCGGTCTCAGACTCAGACTTAGACTCAGACTCAGACTCGGTCTCAGACTCGGTCTCAGACTCGGTCTCAGACTCGGTCTCAGACTCGGTCTCAGACTCGGTCTCAGACTCGGTCTCAGACTCAGGACTCAGACTCGGTCTCAGACTCGGTCTCAGACTCGGTCTCAGACTCAGACTCAGACTCAGACTCGGTCTCAGACTCGGTCTCAGACTCGGTCTCAGACTCGGTCTCAGACTCGGTCTCAGACTCAGACTTAGACTCGGTCTCAGACTCGGTCTCAGACTCGGTCTCAGACTCGGTCTCAGACTCGGTCTCAGACTCGGTCTCAGACTCGGTCTCAGACTCGGTCTCAGACTCGGTCTCAGACTCGGTCTCAGACTCGGTCTCAGACTCGGTCTCAGACTCGGTCTCAGACTCGGTCTCAGACTCGGTCTCAGACTCGGTCTCAGACTCAGACTCAGACTCAGACTCAGACTCAGACTCAGACTCAGACTCAGACTCACACATATTTAGACTCCGCACGGGCACGAACTTGGATTGAAACCTTGTCACCATGTGACAGCACAGTTGACAGCGAAGCTTAGCAGGACCTTACTACAGGGTAACGGAACCGTGTGAATCAGTACAATGACTAACAAGGCATTATTACAAAATCTCACATTACAGGGCTGGTGACCCTAAAATATATCGCATTGCATCGCATTGCATATATTGAAATATTATCGATATGATGCAGCAAGTCTGATTTTTTTTCACTGCTGGCCATGACAGATCAAATAAAGCATAATCAGCAGCAGCCCATTAGATAAGCTGCTGGAGCCAGGCTGTGACCGGTTACCCACAGTCAGCTCTGCTGTGACAACACAGCGTCAGCTGTCGCCTGTCACAGCCAGGGTTATAGTGAGATGACGCAGTATCGCAGCTCTCTCACATCCCTGATTCGGCGTACAATGACTACAGATATAATACATAAATAACGTCAGATATATGACGTGAGGATAGGTACCGACACGGGTAGAGTTCGGCGACAAGCCGATCGGTTGCAAACCGTCAGCACACCGCATTGAGTTCACCCAAGAATAAACACGGTTAAACTGAGCACTGAAATCTGAATACCTTGCTAAGAACTGGTGACACTTTCGCATTCACAATGTTCAATACAAATGCGCGTATGTGACGCACTTGCAGATTGACGGGTCATTTTGCTTCCGATGTAGATCGGAGTACCGCCCGGCGCGATAAGTCAGGCAAATTGGTGTATGTACAGCGTTCATTAAAAGCTCGCCGACGTGTTTCTTTGAAGTAACTGCCGGCGAGAACAACTTGTTTTGAATCCCAAAGATGTCGCAAGATATCACTGCGAACCAGTACAGATGCTAAATTAGATTGTATTAAAGGGAATAGTACACCTTGGGAAAAGTATGTAGAATGATGGAAAAGAGTGTCCTGATTACGGTTCTGGCATTCGTTTTTGCGAAAAAGTACTAATTTGTCATAATTTGAAAAATATTGATATTAATACAAATGAGGTCACAATAACCTTGCGTCACCAAACGAGATGTGACGTCATACCGGCAAAAGTATATCCTTGAATCACAACATGTAAGCAACACTAACAACCTCGTTCGCTGGGTCGGGTATCCGGACAATTCTTCGTCCAGCATTTCTTCGTCCGCAAATCTTCGTCTAGCGTTTCTTCGTAGCGCATTTCTTCGTCGCGCGTTTCTTCGTCTCGCATTTCTTCGTATCGGCAAATGAGTATTTGCGGATGCGAAGAAATGCGAGACGAAGAAACGCGCGACGAAGAAATGCGGAGACGAAGATTTGCGGACGAAGAAATGCGGTACGAAGATTTGTCATGGAACCCTGGGTCGTGGCTCGCGAGTATATTGGTCGCGATTGAAATTGTGTGAATGTGTACACTATGACCTTGTATGAGTAGAGTTGGAGTGGCGTTGCGTGAACACATACCCATAATATTCATGTGATATACCTACCCACAAATGTGTTTAAATGTGTGTTCATCAGTGTGGTGGATGTAAATAAATGTGTGGATGTGCAGTGAATGCAGTTAATGTTACAGCTGCCGGTACGAGCCACCCATCAAAAGGTGTGCCTTTTCAAGACGAGTGTCGACATTGTTTTCAATTGGAAATACAATGCAAATTGACAAAGTTATAGCCAATAATATTTTGAGCTAAGCGTCAATTCATCGTAAACGAAAAACAAACTTTGTCAAAATTTAATCGATATATTGCATGAACTCCGACCAGCTACTAATCAACAAATACGTCTGATTACGAAGCATCTATTGGTAATTTTCAATTGGAAATCGGTTCACAATTGACAGAGGTAATGACTTAAAACTGTAACCACATGCAAAATGTATCCCCAATGCATCGCAGATACAGGTGAATGTGCTTCTATTGCGGAGAATGTTGTAGCTACCGGTACGGGCCACCCATCAAAAGGTGTGCCTTTTCAAGACGAGTGTCGGTATTATTTTCAATTGGAAACCCAATGAAATTGACAAAGTTATGACCAATAATATGTATAGCTCATCACAAACTTGCCGCAAGACAGCGTAATGCAAGAACAAACATTTGCACAATTTAATCGATATATTGCAGGTACCGCGACCAGCCACCCATCAAAACACGCGTATTTTCACGAAGCATCTTTTGGTAATTTTCAATTGGAAATCGGTTCAAAATTAACTATTAAAATTAACTAAAAAAAAATTAACCAATATAAGTCAAATCAAAACCTGAAGTCACGTTTATAATAGGGGCATAAATTATGGATGTGCTTCTACTGCAGCGAACATTGCAGTTACAGGTACGAACCACCCATCATAAGATGTGCATTTTCAAGACAAGTGTCAGCATTATTTTCAATTGGAAATCCAATGGAAATTGACAAAGTTATGGCCAATAATATTTATAGCTTATGAACACATCAGGGGGTGACACCGCCTGAGCGGGCGCCGTATAGGCCACCTCGTCTGAGCCAAGCAGACTTGATGTGACGTAACTGGCGGCAGAGCGCGCAGCCCACAGCCGGCGCTGGCGACGTCCGTGACATGGCTGCCGCCGGCGCATAGGCCCGGGAACAGAGGGGGGGGGGGGGGGGGGGTCAGAGGGTGCTCTTGTCCCCCAACTTCAGGACGCCCCCCCCCCGAACTTGGCTAGGCTCAGCTTAACGTTGCGTAAGAGAAGGCTCGTATGAGACACCGAAAATATAAGGTTTTCTTCACAAAATTCGGCATTTGCAAGACAGCTTTTCTCGACCTCTGCCTGCCTCGACCACGGATTTTACCATGTTCGAGCGGGCCTGTTTTAACATGGGCTCTCGGTTCGCAGAAAACTGTCCCTGTCATGAGAGGGCCGTCATTAGGACGGCCCCAGCATGCCACATTTTGTCAGGATCGGGCCTGATCAAGACCGGGCCCCTGCCTTACTGCCATGCCAGGAATGTGCCCGTGATATCCATAATTCGAAGGAACCGGGCTCGACGCCTGACCGGGACCCTGATACACGCCTTTGCTAGCACCGGGCCCCTGCCTCGATCGGGCCTGACCAGTGACCAAAACCGGGCCGATTCCAGGACCGGGTCCGTATCAATAATTTGCAACGACCGGACGCATATTCCCGAAGTATAGCGACCATTCGCACCAATTGATTTGATTGGTCGAATTCACTTGGATGTGACGTCACAGTGACGTCAGTCTCTCTACATACCCTGTCATGTACGATATCGTCTGTACTGTGCATGGTGGGGTGTTCAAGTGTAGTGCGTGAAAAAATACAAGTCTTTCAAAATTGTTATAAACTTCATTTGGCGCGCCTCGACAGGTAATAAAAAACCGAGGTTGAAATATAAACGCGTTTTCTGCTTTCTAAACACAGTTGTCGCACGTGTCAACTGAACTGACTTGTTCCGTGCTCGTTTCGTGGAATCTCTGGGTGGAAAATTACGCATGTACCGAATGAAAACCGGAAATCCCCATACCATGGTGTATTGCCGATCACGTACCTCCACTGAGACAACCTGTAACTGTATTTAAAATCCAACGGCATAACCTTCTAATAATACGTATGCGATCGAAATAAATACGTATTATCGAAATATTCAGGGAATAATTGTCTAACACTTGCTAGTTTGGTCGCCCGCCTGTTTTCAAGTATAAACAAAGCAGTATAAATATAATACAGACGCCGAATATAGGTACCTACTGTTGCCTACCGATCTGACAACATGTAAACGGAGATAAAATGCACTTCTGCCTGACGACCGTGCCGTAACGAAAATAAACTATATGTTTCAAATGGTGCGCACCGAGGCTAAGCGCATCACACACAGCGATCGCTTCGATTATTGTCGCGGCCCCGCATTACTTTCATGGAGGTGCCAACCTCCCCCGGTGGTATAATGGACTCGCCCAGCAGTTTCAAGTCACCTCTAATTCCCAGTGCGAATGGTCATTAGACTTCGGGAATTTGATGGATAATTTGATGGCAAATTCCCGAAGTCTAATAACCATTCGCACTCGGAATTGGAGGAGACGTCATAGCTGCTGGGCGAGTCCATTATACCACCGGGGGAGGTTGGCACCTCCCTGAATGGGATGCTGGGCCGCGACAATCAAGGCCCTATACGCGATAATAATCGAAGCGATCGCTGTGTGTGATGCGCTTAGCCTCGGTGCGCACCATATGAAACAAAGTTTATTCTCGTTACGGCGCGGTCGTCAGGCAGAAGTGCATTTGATCTCCGTTTAAGGCGGCCGCACACTAGGCCATTCGGCGCGCGATATACTGCGACATTCCGCCTCGGAAAATCGCGTCGATACCGCTGAATATCGTCCTTGTTCCGGCGGACTCGGCGCTGTCTGCTCGCGAGATTTCGCCCCGCCGACCTACAGCATGTCGCAACCTGTGCCTACAGCCTGTCACAAGGTAAATTAATGATGGACATTTTTCGACGAAGATGTAAGTTTAGAACCACGAAACTTTTAGATAACAAATTTCACAGCGGCAAGAGCATGCTGTGCAAAATTTGTACCTCTGTCTTGCATATATTCGCCACTGTTGCCTGATCAATTTTGTTGTCCGCGGCTCCGCGGCGTTCAGTCGCGGAAAAAAGCTCGTTCGAATCAGCTTTTTTCCGCCGGTCCGCAGATGGCCGGCCGACGACATTCGTCCGCGATTTTTGACGTTTCGGCTGACGCGAACGCGGAAAGTCGCTAAAGATGCGCGGAAAGTCGTAGCGTTATCGCGACCTCCGCGCGCCGAATGGCCTAGTGAGCGGCCGCCTTTACATGTCAGATCGGTAGGCAACAGTACCTATATTCGGCGTCTGTATTATATCTATATTGCTTTGTTTATACTTGAAAACAGGCGGTCGACCAAAATAGCAGTGTTAGACAATTATTCCCTGAATATTTCGATAATACGTATTTATTTCGATCGCATACGTAATATTAGAAGGTAAGGCGTTGAATTTTAAATACGTAATTTTCCACCCAGAGATTCCATGAAACGAGCACGGAGCAAGTCAGTTCAGTTGACACGTGCGACGACTGTGTTTAGAAAGCGAAAAACGCGTTTATATTTCAACCTCGGTTTTCTATTACCTGTCGAGGCGCGCCAATAGAAGTTAATAGTAATTTTGAAAGACATGTATTTTTCGCCATCGCGACAGGAAACAGCTGGCGACGCCGCAGTATCACGTCCAGATAAACCACGAAGCAATTTGCATTCACCATCAATTTGCAATGATTTTAATTACGAATCGTCGCAAACAACTCAAGTGCCGTATCCAATTCAAAACAACTCAAACCGTCGGCAGTACTCCATAGCAAACAACAACGCGCAGCAACAAAAACGCTGGCGCTCAACGTCTCCAGAACTCAAACGGAAACGACGATCCAACGTAAATCACAAACTCTCGTAACCTGTTCGATGGTTTCCTTCTTACTGGAATGAACATATTGCCTCTAAGACCACGTAGCGCAACAACACTGCTCTAACCAGTCATTTCGATACAAGAGTAGTGATACTGCCGATCTCTTGTCTCCGATCGACATAGCTATATGAGTATAATGACAAAGATGACATGAAAATGGCTGAAACAAGCGAATCACATATTTCATTCATTATTATAGGTCGGAGTGGTCAAATCGCCTAATGACTCTACCTTCTATATACCGCCTTTCTCACAGGATCCAACACAAAAATAGCCTCCAGATCCTCCAGATTAACCAATGAGCATGCGCAATAGGTAGGGAGACTGTGACGTCACAGTGACGTCACATCCAAGTGAATTCGACCAATCAAATGAATTGGTGCGAATGGTTATTAGACTTCGGGAATTTGCGACCGGGCCCCATGCCACGCCTTTGCCAGCACCAGACCCCTGCCTCGATCGGGTCTGACCAAGATCGGGCCCCTACCAGAAAGGGCCCAGCATTAAGAATATGCAAGGACCGGGCCCTCGTCCTGACCGGCCCACATATCACGCCAATTTGCCAGCAACGGGCCCCTGTCTCGATCAGGCCTGACCAAGACCGGGCTCCTGCCAGCGCCAGGTATGGGCCAGAATACGGGTACATGTGATGCGTGCCCTCAGAAATTAGGGGTCAGCTGACCCTTTTGACCGACCCCCCCCCCCCCCCCCTCCCCTCCCTGCGTGCGCCACTGGCGAGTTGTAACTGTCGGCTGGCTACGTGGTCCGCTTGAGTGTGGCGCCGAGGAGCCGCCTGCCGCCAGTGACGTCATCCGGCGGTCTGCCGAGTTCAAGGTCAAATGGCTCGTGTCCTTACCTGGTTATAGGACCTTGGAACATATGATGCGTTTCGGTAACGGTCGGTTCAAATAGCGAAAACGAAGTGCGTTAGGAATACTAATGACGTATGCGAAACGTCACAAGATTTGTCCCTTTAAAATATGACCAAATATACCCAACGGTTTTTGCGTTGAAACTCAGCAACTGGATCGTTTTGGAAGGGAAAATTTCAGATTTGGAGATTTCTCAGTACTCCCGACAATCTGGCTATCTCAGTTAAAAACTAATGTTAAAGGTGTACTATTCCCTTTAACGGTGTATAGTTTACAGCGGAGCTAGACGAGTACCTCATGTAATATTCCCTCGGCTCCCGCAAGAATTTGCATCTTAACAATCCATTGCGTAACTCTAACCGCAGCGGCCGGCAGTACCTTGTCGGTCATTCCCCACACTGGCCCGGTCCGGGCGACCTTCACTGCAGCCCTGGTTCTCTGCCGATCGCCGCCGGTGGGCCTGTGGGCCGGAGCAGACCAGGCGGTCACGTGAGCCCCCACATGCCTCCCCGTCCACCCGCCCCTTCCGATCGCATTCCATAGCGCAGGCCGGAAGCGCGGGCACGGGCCAGGCACGGGCGCTCGGGACCGGGGGAGCGCAAGTTGTTTGGTAGCCGTGACATCACCATGGCAGTCGAATCCCGCTCCCTCGTGTTAAAGTAATGCAAAGTGGCTTTGTAGTTACCCCCTTTAATTTGTTATCTAGTTACCCCCCTTTAATTTCTTATCTAAGAGACATGGATACAATTTTTATGCTCAATGGAAAGCTAGTTTCTTCTAGATTCCTGGAATGGCCTCCGATTTTACCCGAGACACTCCAATCGTCCACAATTATCGGTCGAGTTAAGGCATGTTCTGCCCCGCGGCGCGCCGGAGCGGGGCCCGGAGGGGGTCATGGGCTGTACACCGCCGCCGCTGCGCCGGCCCCAAGTTGGTGAGAACCGCTGCGACGCCTTGCCAGAGACTGTACCGCCGCGGGGCCGGCAGGCCGGCCGTCCCGGCGGCGGCCTGGTGCTGTTAAAATGGTGTTTATATACATTTTTCCAATAAAACTGATGTACCAGTGAACTTTAAATATCATTTTTATTCGAATACACACACAATTGTATTAAATATATTTCGTTTTCTTTACAGATATTTTCCGGATGTAATTACCATATCCTATTATATAGTTGAAATTCTAGAAGAATATGAGAACTATTCCAAAAAAACACCAGAAATAGTTGATCTGGTAACATAGTTAGTTTATTATAGTTTGAACCAGGCGTGACGTAGCCATGGCAGTCGCCAAACTTGAACCTACTCATTGATATAAGTACTCTGCTCGGGACGCACGTGACTGGGCAGGCGGCTATGCCTAGCCATACCCCGGTGGTACCCCGGCGGTGCCTCGGCGGCCCGCCCACCCACGTCCTACCCTCCGGCCATTCGTCCGTCCCGCCCGCCGGCGTGCCGACTGTTGAGCTGTGCCTGTGCCCGTTTGCCCCGAGGCTGCGGCCAGCCGGCTTGTTGGGCGGGCGGCGGGACCCTCCAACCCCGGAGATGCCGAGCAGCGGGACCTTCCAGCCCTGGAGAGGGGCGAGCCGCAGGACCCTCCAGCCCTGGAGAGGGGCGAGCCGCGGGACCCTCCAGCCCTGGAGAGGGGCGGGCGGCGGGACCCTCCAGCCCTGGAGAGGGGCGAGCCGCGGGACCCTCCAGCCCTGGAGAGGGGCGGGCGGCGGGACCCTCCAGCCCTGGAGAGGGGCGGGCGGCGGGACCCTCCAGCCCTGGAGAGGGGCGGGCGGCGGGACCCTCCAGCCCTGGAGAGGGGCGGGCGGCGGGACCCTCCAGCCCTGGAGAGGGGCGGGCGGCGGGACCCTCCAGCCCTGGAGAGGGGCGGGCGGCGGGACCCTCCAGCCCTGGAGAGGGGCGAGCCGCGGTGCCCTGATGCAGGCGACCAGTCAGACCAGTCAGGCCACACTTCCCAGACGTCTCCCGCGTCGGCACGGTGTTGACAGACAGTAATGATGAGACGGGCGGCACAGCGATACCACAGTCCGCCGCCGCGCAGCGCAGAGCCCGCCGGACTCATACACAGATACGAAGAGGCGGCGAGCGTAAACAGAACAGGCTGCAGCAGCTGCGGAGCTGACGGCCCCGGGGTGTAATCACAGTCACAGATTAGTCACCTCGTCAGTGGTGCGGCGGCACAGACAGATCTGTCTCACCGCTGACGGTCGCCGGCTCCCTCAGCCCCCATCAGTAACAGTTGGCAGCACTCGGCCGTTTGGGCGTTAAAAACCTACTACATCATAGGGTTCCCATGTTAAATCGATGATTTTCAGACGAGGCTGGCTCGTAACTTATGGTACATATTTTAAATACGACTTCTGGAACAGATAGCTACAAGCCTTAGTTACAACGTTTGTATTTATCATTTTTCGATATTCCGGGCGTAAAGGGGAAAAATGGGCTTGGGGGTTAACAAATGTCAGAACGACCGCTGACCGCTTCCAAATGCTACTACAGTACTGACATATACACTACTTCGACTACTACTTCGTAGTATAATTTAATATGACCGCTTCCAAATGCTACTACATGTACTGCAAATACACTACTTTGACTACTATTTCGTATATTTGCTGGCGTTTAATTCAATAAATCAAGATATAATCTATGGAAATACAAGTTATTGATAGCAAACAATACCTTTAATTTATAATAGACAAAACAATTACGATACAAATTGTATCTTGCCTAATTAATTTGGGCGTTACATTCCTTTCTACCCGTGGTTCTATTACCCTGGGCTCCATTTGAGGTGACGGCAGCTGTTAGAACTCTCTTGCGAAAAACAGCTCATGCCCGTCGTTGTTCGGAGGATTTTAAAGGTCATATTCTATCTTTATTCAAAAGACCTGCATAGACATAGACACAGGGGTGAAACTTTGTATACTTTTGAGGATGCACTTGCACCCCCAATGTTGAATGTTGCATCCCCAATGTTCTTTTTGCATCCCCAATGTTTATTTTGTAAGGAGACCCCCTTAGAAAAAGAGGTCCCTACGGGAGGACAGGAGGCCCTTCTGTGCTTGAAGGAGGCCTATCTGCGCTTAAAGGAGGCCCCCCTGAGCTTAAAGGAGGCCTCTCTGTGCCTAAAGGAGGCCCCTGTGATTGAAGGAGGCCCCTCTGTGCTTAAAGGAGGCCCCATGTGCTTGAAGGAGGCACTCTGCGCTTAAATGAGCCCCTGTGCTTAAAGGAGGCCCCTCTGTGCTTAAAGGAGGCCCCGTGCTTAAAAATTTGAGGACACCATGGCCATTGCACATTTCATTGCTTTTCCGCAATGAAATGTGCAATGGCCATGGTGTCCTCAAATTTTAAGCACGGGGCCTCCTTTAAGCACAGCGGGGCCTCCTTCAAGCACAGGGGCCTCCTTTAGGCACAGAGGGACCTCCTTTAAGCTCAGGGGGCCTCCTTTAAGCGCAGATAGGCCTCCTTCAAGCACAGAAGGGCCTCCTGTCCTCCCGTAGGGACCTCTTTTTCTAAGGGAGCCTCCTTATAAAATAAACATTGGGGATGCAAAAAGAACATTGGGGATGCAACATTCAACATTGGGGGTGCAAGTGCAAGTGCTCCCTCTATGTCCCTCTATGCTTAAAGGAGCCACCCTGTGCTTGAAGGAGGCCACTCTGCGCTTAAAGCAGGCCACTCTGCGCTTAAAGGAGGACCCTGTGCTTAAAGGAGGCCCCTTGTGCTTACAGGAGGCCCATCTGTGCGTAAAGGAGGCTTCTCTGTGCTTAAAGGAGGCCCCATGTTATTGAAGGAGGCCCTCTGTGTTTGAAGGAGACCCCTCTGTGCTTAAAGGAGGCCCCCTGTGCTTAAAGGAGGCTTCATGTGCTTAAAGGAGGCCCCTCTGTGCTTAAAGGAGGCCCCTCTGTGCTTAAAGGCGGCCCCTCTGTGCTTGAAGGAGGCCCCTCTGTGCTTGAAGGAGGCCCCTCTGTGCTTAAAAGAGGCCATATGTGCTTAACACGCGCCCTGGAGGGCCTCTGATAATTAAACGCCTTGGAGGGGGGGGGGGGGGGGATTCCGCACACCATAAGAGCTACAATAACGCAATTTGTAGGGTAGGGAGGTTCTGTAGGGAACTCTGTTTGCGAAATTTGAATGACCCTAGGTCAATATCTTCAAGGTCATATGGGGTCAAATTATACAATTTTCCAATTTTAGCACTTTGCTCCAGAAACCCCCCAAATATCTCAAGAACTATGATACCTAGGAACAAACGGAAAAAGCAATGAAATGTGCAATGGCCATGGTGTCCTCAAATTTTATATCGGGTCAATAGTTAGGGCTCCAGAGGTCATCAAAGGTCAAAAAGGCTGTTTAGAGCAAAACAGTTTTCACAAATAACTTTTTACCCTAATACAGGATAAGGCAATTATTTTGACGCCATCGTGTTCGTCTCGTTGAGGCCCTTATAATCATATTTTTTTGACCAGTTAAGGTCAACTTATACATTTGACCTCAGGATGAAGTCAAGTGGTGACCCAAGTTGGTCATGTTGCATATTGGGAGACGTGTCTCGATGACACAAACACATTGGTACCGGTTTCACTTATATATCTTCATTATGTCGAGTTATTGAATAAAAAAAGCGTAGTTGACCTCAGATGACCTCGGCTGACCCTGTAGCTGACCCTGTAGACCTCGGCTGACACTGAACGAAAATTGCGCATGGATCATCAATTAATGGCCTATGATAACATGATCCAGATGGAATTGGACTGATATCATGCGTATCCTCAGAATTGGAAGCATTTTAATATTTTCCCGTTGACTTACAATGAGAGAGAGAGAGAGAGATACATTTTTATTTCATTTTCGCTTTACACATCGGACGTACATGTTTGCGATTGGCGCACAAGCGCTCACAGGCACTTAAATCAGGCGCCGCTCGCTATGGGGAGGTCAATGGGGAGGTCACGAAATTGGCCCGACCTTAGGTCACCGATATAAACAAATCAGAGTAAAACAAATGTAGGTACCTATGACCTTATGAAGTCCTGCAAGTTTGAAACCCATCGGCCTAAAACTGTGGCTGTGGTACGACCGCAAACGTTTGGAGGTGGGGTCATCAGTATCACGTGTCCTGGTCTGGTGACCTGACCTGAGATGACTCGAAGTCAAGAATTGCACGTAATGTGGGTAGTTGAAATCCGAACAGGTATCCAAAAAACCAGCGGCGCTGCGTGCCGCCGTTTTTCTGATATCCTCGAGAAAAAAACTTGGTGGGCGGATCCCCCCCCCCCCCCACAGGGCGCGTGTTAAAGGAGGCCCCTCTGAGCTTAAAGGAGGGCCCGTCAGAACACAAAGGAAGCCCCTGTGTGCTTAAGAGAGGCCCTTCCGCATGCTTAACCCGCACCCAGGTGGGCCTCTGAGACTACTTCGCCCTGGTGGGGGGGGGGGAAATTACCCCCCCCCCCTCTAACTTGAAAACTAAAAGGGCTAGAGAGGCTCGGAAAAAACGTTTGAAAGCTCTTGACAAGTACATTCGAAGTTACTTCATATATTATTTGGCTCAGGTTAATATTGAGGGCATCAGAGGTCATCAGGTCAGATTTTCCAGTTTTAGGACTTCGCTAGGAACACCCCCAAATGTTTCGGCACTATGATAACTAAGAACAAACGGAGAAAAGCAATAGACAGCTCATGAAAACTGAAATCACTGCAGTCGAATCGGGAGAGTTCGGCAAAAAGCACACTTATAGTGCGTGTATCGTTAAGAAGTTCTTCAAAGTCGTAAATCATTAAAGCATTCTATTTTTCCTTGCGTAGATTTATTCCAGTGCCTAACTATTTAGACTTCAGCAATTTGGGTTCATTTCTAATGGCCATAATAGTTAAATAATTACATTTTAATGTGGCTGTACATTGTTTCGTCGTAATTGGAATTATTTGCATTATTGTTGAATTGTTGGGGGGGGGGGGTAAATTTTACCCCCATCGTATCTTCCGAATCAATGACCGTAACGAGACGCGGAAGGCGGCGGTCGAAAGGTCTCAAGGAGATGAATCTAAAGAATGCTTAAAATTTGGTGTTCAAGGTCATATGTAAGGTTACGGTCAGGTCAAAGGTCAAAACTGAGGTATTTGAGTTTTTGGGCCCTACTTTCCATTCAAAGCCTTAGATTGCGACTATTATCTCACTAGGTGTTCTCAAAGGTATATTGCATCTCCCGTATAAGCGAAAATGAAATTGTAAGCAAAGGTAAAAAAGGTCAATATTGGCAAGAGGTCTACAAAAGTCATGCAACACATGTTGTATGGGTTATTTTACACGTATAATTCGATTGTAGCAGCCATTTTACAACTTTACATTTATTTTGTTTAAACTTTAAAAAAAGCTTTACCCACGCACTGCAGTACTTGCGCCGTACACGAACTGCAGGGGGGTTGATTTCCCCCCGTGAGATCTCGAAAAACTAAGCTACGTAGCGACAAGCGGAAAACGGCATTTGATAGCTTGATACAAGTTATATCGAAAGTATTTCAGTATTGTTTTAGATCAGGTCAAAATTGAGGTGACCAGAGGTCATCAAAGTACTTTATAGAGTTTAGTGCTTGTGCGAGGAACATATTTGATATAATTAATAAACTAAAAAACTAAAAAACATGACCTTTTCCTCGAAAATGTGAAAATCCAATGTTATCCAAATGTTATTATTATGTTGTAATATTTCGTCGAAATGTTTTACTGTTTGATAAAGGCCTGTGGCCGAAATATTACAACATAATAATAACATTTGGATAACATTGGATTTTCACATTTTCGAGGAAAAGGTCATGTTTTTTAGTTTATTAATTATAGAGGTCATCAAAGGTTAAATGTTTCATTTTTTTCCTGTTTTAGGACATCGCTCCAGAAATTCCCATATATCTCGGAAACTATGCTTGTTACAAACAAACGAATAAAAGCAAACGCCAGCCAGTGAAATTTTTAATCGACGTGGTGTCCTCAAAATTGATCTCAGGTCAATATTTGAGGCTCCAGAGGTCAAAAAAGAAAAACCGCTGTTTTTTGCAAAATCGTTTTTCGCTATGAATTTTTAATTAATAAAGATAACGGAAAACTGTTTACGCCATTGTGTTTATCTCGTCAAGGCGCTTCAAATGATAGACATGGTGATCTTCTTAAGTCCAATTAAACATTTGACCTCAGGTCAAGGTCAAGTGATGACCCAAGTACGGCATGTTGCATATGGGAAGACGTGTCTGAGACAAACACATTGCTGTCTGTTTTACTTTTATATCTTCATTATGTCGGGAGTTATTGACACAAAAGTGATGGTGACCTCGCATGACCTCAAATGACCCCATAGGGGTCACTGAACAAAACTTACCCTTGGATCATCAAGAATATCCCATAATAACATGATCCAGAAGTAATTGGACTAATATCATGCACATCCTTGAAATAGGAAGCATTGGTATACTTTACCCATTGACTTATTATGGAGAGGTTACGAAATTGACCTGACCTTAGGTCACTGATATCAAAATTCCGAGATATACGAATTGTAAGTACTTATGTCCTCATGGCATCCTGTAAGTTTCAAACTGGTCGGTGAGAAACTCTGGCTTTGGCACAACTGCAAACATTTTTGGAGGTGGGGTCACTTGACCTGGTCTGGTGACCTGACCTGAGATGACCAGAGGTTATTTTTTTCTCAAAGTGTGCGCAATTGATGTCTTAACAGGTGTGTTAAAACCCGGCGGCGCTGCGCGACGCTGTTTTTTCGCTATCCGAGAAAAACCTGAGGGGTGGCGGAAATCACCCCCCCCCCCCCCCCCCCTGCAGTGCGCGGGTTAAGGTCAAGGTCAGGTCACAAAATTTGAAATTGATTAATCTAAATAAAAAAAGGCATGTTTCTAGATCAGATTTGTCTCAGAAATACAGCATTGGAATTTATTTATCTGTTTCTGGTCCATAAAAGCAAACAAAAACGTATCTTTACAAAATGACGTCATGAGTTACTTATACTTAGGGAGCCATAAGTCAGTAACACATAAAGATATTGCATTGCAATGTGGTTTGGGTATCGTCCATACTTGGTTCTATCATATATATTCCGTTTTTTTTATATCTTTAACACAAAAATTTGAGGAAAGTTTTCTGATTTTATTTTTATCTTCAGGGGTCAAAAACCAAAAAGTTGGAAAATCCGAGATAGCCATTTGAAGTGAATGTCATTTCCTTTATTTTAAAGCTTGTATTTTCAATTCGCTTTAAAATTCGATTTTCTGGGATTGTCAAACATTTGTCGTTTTTTTCACACAAAAAAATGGCATAACATGACGTCATTAAAACGTCATGATCTCCCACAATATCACCTCAATTTCAGTGAAATTTGATGAGAAGACGTACAATTAATGCCGCATAATGTACTGAAAGGTTGAAGTCGTTATCTGTCATAGTTTTCAAGTTATTCAGGAAATTCGGGAGGGCGATGGGGGGTAAAAGTTACCACCACCCCAGCGGGGCGCGGGTTAAAGCCCAGGCTACACTATGCGTGATTTGTCAAGGAAATCACGCGCGTGTTTTCAGTGTTTGCAGAACTTCCTTGACGTCCGGTATCTGCCGGTCAAGCAAATCACGCAAGGGAAATGGATATACCACTGCATTTTTGTAATCGATAAACCACTGCATAAATATATACCAGCTTCAACACAAGTTCAACACTCACAATTTGCTCAAACGCTTCTTCATTCATCTTCCACCACGATACTCAGCACAAATTATTCAAGTTTAGGTCTAGTATAGACCACAATACGCGAAATCAAGCAAAATGATCAAAACCCTGCAACACGCAATCTCGGAGAACACGACAAGTTCATAATTTCGAACTTTTCATCGTTCCGTCCGTGACGTGTCTGCGGAATTTCCTTCACGTTTCATCCGGGATCTGCGTGATGTGCCAGTGTAGCTCACCCAATGCATTTACTATCAGCTGAACTTGCTCTGTCACGCAAATCCAGACAACACGGATAACACGCACGTGATTTTCAGCAAATCACGCATAGTGTAGCCTGGGCCACTTACCTGACGTGAGTGGCAACACATACGTTTCTTAACGTCGGCTTACTTGCAGGCATATCAGGGGCGATGAACTGGACCCCCCCCCCCCCCCGACAACTTGTCAGGAGGCCCCCTGACAACTTGCCAGGAGGCCCCCACTACGATTTGCATCCCCAATGTCATTTCCAAAGTTACACCCCTGCATAGACATAAACATAGACGACGTGTATTGAAACCATCCACAATAAACGTGTGGCTCGTACATAGAGATGCAAAATTTTCCGAAAAGCAGGAACCGGCCCCGCACCGCCACCGCTCATACATGAGTTGGGACCGGCATCAAGCCCGGCCACATGTGGCAGCACCCGCCAGGCCCGGCACGCGGCAGCTAGGAATCTGCATGAATACTTCATTCTACACTTACATTTTTTTTATCAGGAATATTTATAGTTTGCAATGTGCATTTTGCACCATTTTAACACACACCACATTGAAACACCAATGGATAATGGATATATATGGACCATGGAGTAAAGAAATCCCACACAAGTCAGAACTTGAGATAAATAATCAACAACAGACTAACAGGAAAGTCGAACAGGTCAAGGTGAGTAGACTTCTTTCATCTTTGGTGGATTGCAAAAATAAAAACCAAAAATAAGACGCATGATAGATATATAGATCATGCAAGTCCAAACGAGCAGCTTAAAAGTATGTAATAAGTATGCATTCATCACTCAACATCACACAATGCAATGTTTGGGTTGTAATTGTAATAGCTTCTACAAACAATGTTGAGGTACTACAACCTACTTACTTATTTGATCAATGTTGACATGGACTAGTAAATAATAAATATACTTCACAGGATAATGGGGAAAAGGCAAGTTTTCCTGGACATTTAAGTATGACAAACGTACTAAAAACATTGGGAGTGACAATCATATCTTGAATGATAAAAGTAAAATAATCAACCTGTTTTAAATTACAGAGTATCCTCGGTTTTCTCAATATCCAAGCCAAGATATCTATAACTAACATCCAAGCCAGACACACACAGAGCCACTCTTATACGGCCTTGTCACATATTTATACAGCCTTGGGCAGTGGGCACAGATAAACAAAGCTTGAGCTACTTCACTGCCAAGGCCAAGGCCGTACAATTGCCTTGGTACAACTTCACACGTCCGTCAAGCTAGCAGCAGATTCATATTCGCGAATCTGCTGCTGCCAGACAGACATTCGCCGGGCTCGAATATACTGCCACTGGCAGCAGATTCGGCAAATGTCTGTCAGCTGGCAGCATATTCGTGAAAAACTTCCGCGGCCTTTTTGGCGCATCTTAGACGCGAGCAGCAGATTCAGATATTCGCCGGGCTCGAATATACTGCTACCAGCAGCAGATTCGGCGAATGTCTGTCAGCTGGCAGCATATTCGTGAACAACTTCCGCTGCATTGTTCGCGCATCATCTGAACGCCAGCAGCAGATTCGCAACGTGATGTGTTTGAGTTGAGTTGTTCGGTGAGAGATGGGTACCTTCTAGGTAAGTAGGTATTGATCAACGTATTACTGACTTGAAGCAGTCAGTGAGTGGCACCTCTAACCTCCTCCTACTTACCTAGAAGGTACCCATCTTTCACCGAACAACTCAACTCAAACACATCACGTTGCGAATCTGCTGCTGGCGTTCAGATGATGCGCGAAAAATGCCGCGGAAGTTGTTCACGAATATGCTGCCAGCTGACAGACATTCGCCGAATCTGCTGCTGGTTGCAGTATATTCGAGCCCGGCGAATATCTGAATCTGCTGCTCGCGTCTAAGATGCGCCAAAAAGGCCGCGGAAGTTGTTCACGAATATGCTGCCAGCTGACAGACATTCGCCGAATCTGCTGCCAGTAGCAGTATATTCGAGCCCGGCGAATGTCTGTCTGGCAGCAGCAGATTCGCGAATATGAATCTGCTGCTAGCTTGACGGACGTCAACTTCACTGCTGTGCGTAATGGCGGCTGAAGTATTTGACAATTGTGAAGCGTTGAGCTCAAAACGGAGCAGACAATTAATCCCGTCACCGAAATTACTAACTTTATCACCATAAATAACTTAAAATCACCAAAATGAAAATGTCAAGTTATTGCGGATTCGGCAGATGGACTTCTTTAAAAACATTTAAACTTCAACTGACACCAAGGGTTAAGATTTGATACTACAGCTTATTTTCGAATACGAACATGAACAATTGTCTTCACACAATTCTGAGGCGTCGCGATTCTGAGGTGTGAAGTTGTGAATATCTGTCAAAGTGACACATTCGCGAATATCGATCTACTGCTTAATTGACACACGTGATTCTTTTACGGTCCAGTCCTGGCGAATTCGTCGCAAATGTGACTCATCAAAACACATTGTTTGGAAATTGGGTTTGAATGTGTTGTTGGGGCCACGAAGCTACGCGCCCTAACCCAACAACAACAACGTGTTGTTGGGGAGTGTGTCACGTGTAATTATGCAAGGTCATATATAAATTATGAAGCTATTGTGATAAGAAGTTGAAGTGGAACTAGACAGGTTTGCATTCTGGGATAGGTCTTGGCCACTTAAGATTTCTTTGCAAAATGTTTTGTTTGTTTGTGTTTTGCAGTCTTTCCACCTTTATAATTGTAATTGCATAAAATACAATATTTGTTCACTACCAAAACTACAAATGATATGACTTGAATATGTCCTTTCTCATGTGGAACTAAATAGTAAATATGTATCAATAAATATTATCAGTAATATGTATTTACAATAGTATTACAATAATTATTATCATATACGTGGGTGGTTTTGTTCCATAGGTACTTATTTGTTATACAAAATAATTTGGGGTGACCTGGGGCAATGGGATGACTAAATATAATATTGTATGCCACCCCACCTAGTTACTAGTGATGACAGTGGAATATGATTTGGGGTAGTTGTTTCTGTTTGACTGCAATCGACTATCGCACTGCTGCAGTGACTGAGCTGATGAATTGATCATGAATTGACCCTGTAGTTTGATTTATTAAGTTGCACTGGTGTGTCCACTCCTTACTAGGTCGTACTAGTTATCACTTTTAATTTGTAAACTGTGACATTGTTATGTGTTATGCTGGTGTTTTACTGTTGTATATTTTGTTTTCTCAATTCATCATGATCTTTAAGCATGTATGTTCTGACTTCTGCCAATATTTATTTCTATTTAATTAGTTTTTTAAATTGATAACTTGTGCTGAGCCCGGCATGAGACCGACAAGCCTGAGTTCAGACACAGCTTCAGGCACGCCGGGCCTGAATTTGGGCCCAGCGCCGGCTCCGTGGTCCTGAAATTTGCGTCTCTACTCGTACAGCCTCTCGTCAAAAAGAGATAAAACATACCAGGAGCGTGGTCCAAAACATGCTCACAAACAGACACACGCACACACATTACATACATGCCTGTCGTATAAGATATAAGAAGAGACAAAAGCTCAACGCTGGCAGAACAAGTTGTCAGCCCAGGTCCCGGCACAGGTGGCGCCTGAGGTGTCTGCTGAACACGGGTACTGGGAGCCGTGTCAGGTCCGGTGGCGCCTGAGGTGTCTGCTAAACACGGGTACTGGGAGCCGTGTCAGGTCCGGTGGCGCCTGAGGTGTCTGCTGAACACGGGTACTGGGAGCCGTGTCAGGTCCGGTGGCGCCTGAGGTGTCTGCTGAACACGGGTACTGGGAGCCGTGTCAGGCCCGGTGGCAGCTCAGGTGTCTGCTGAACACGGGTACTGGGAGCCGTGTCAGGTCCGGTGGCGCCTGAGGTGTCTGCTGAACACGGGTACTGGGAGCCGTGTCAGGTCCGGTGGCGCCTGAGGTGTCTGCTGAACACGGGTACTGGGAGCCGTGTCAGGCCCGGTGGCAGCTCAGGTGTCTGCTGAACACGGGTACTGGGAGCCGTGTCAGGTCCGGTGGCGCCTGAGGTGTCTGCTGAACACGGGTACTGGGAGCCGTGTCAGGTCCGGTGGCGCCTGAGGTGTCTGCTGAACACGGGTACTGGAAGCCGTGTCAGGTCCGGTGGCGCCTGAGGTGTCTGCTGAACACGGGTACTGGGAGCCGTGTCAGGTCCGGTGGCGCCTGAGGTGTCTGCTGAACACGGGTACTGGGAGCCGTGTCAGGTCCGGTGGCGCCTGAGGTGTCTGCTGAACACGGGTACTGGGAGCCGTGTCAGGTCCGGTGGCAGCTCAGGCGTCTGCTAAACACGGGTACTGGGAGCCGTGTCAGGTCCGGTGGCGCCTTAGGTGTCTGCTGAACACGGGTACTGGGAGCCGTGTCAGGTCCGGTGGCAGCTCAGGCGTCTGCTAAACACGGGTACTGGGAGCCGTGTCAGGTCCGGTGGCGCCTTAGGTGTCTGCTAAACACGGGTACTGGGAGCCGTGTCAGGTCCGGTGGCGCCTTAGGTGTCTGCTGAACACGGGTACTGGGAGCCGTGTCAGGTCCGGTGGCGCCTGAGGTGTCTGCTGAACACGGGTACTGGGAGCCGTGTCAGGTCCGGTGGCAGCTCAGGCGTCTGCTAAACACGGGTACTGGGAGCCGTGTCAGGTCCGGTGGCGCCTGAGGTGTCTGCTGAACACGGGTACTGGGAGCCGTGTCAGGTCCGGTGGCGCCTTAGGTGTCTGCTGAACACGGGTACTGGGAGCCGTGTCAGGTACGGTGGCGCCTGAGGTGTCTGCTGAACACGGGTACTGGGAGCCGTGTCAGGTCCGGTGGCGCCTTAGGTGTCTGCTGAACACGGGTACTGGGAGCCGTGTCAGGTCAGGTGGCGCCTTAGGTGTCTGCTGAACACGGGTACTGGGAGCCGTGTCAGGTCAGGTGGCGCCTGAGGTGTCTGCTGAACACGGGTACTGGGAGCCGTGTCAGGTCCGGTGGCAGCTCAGGTGTCTGCTGAACACGGGTACTGGGAGCCGTGTCAGGTCCGGTGGCAGCTCAGGTGTCTGCTGAACACGGGTACTGGGAGCCGTGTCAGGTCCGGTGGCGCCTGAGGTGTCTGCTGAACACGGGTACTGGGAGCCGTGTCAGGTCCGGTGGCGCCTGAGGTGTCTGCTGAACACGGGTACTGGGAGCCGTGTCAGGTCCGGTGGCAGCTCAGGTGTCTGCTGAACACGGGTACTGGGAGCCGTGTCAGGTCCGGTGGCAGCTCAGGCGTCTGCTAAACACGGGTACTGGGAGCCGTGTCAGGTCCGGTGGCGCCTGAGGTGTCTGCTGAACACGGGTACTGGGAGCCGTGTCAGGCCCGGTGGCAGCTCAGGTGTCTGCTGAACACGGGTACTGGGAGCCGTGTCAGGCCCGGTGGCAGCTCAGGTGTCTGCTGAACACGGGTACTGGGAGCCGTGTCAGGTCCGGTGGCGCCTGAGGTGTCTGCTGAACACGGGTACTGGGAGCCGTGTCAGGTCCGGTGGCAGCTCACTGTACCCGGCACAGGTGGCGCCTGAGGTGTCTGCTGAACACGGGTACTGGGAGCCGTGTCAGGTCCGGTGGCGCCTGAGGTGTCTGCTGAACACGGGTACTGGGAGCCGTGTCAGGTCCGGTGGCAGCTCACTGTACCCGGCACAGGTGGCGCCTGAGGTGTCTGCTGAACACGGGTACTGGGAGCCGTGTCAGGTCCGGTGGCGCCTGAGGTGTCTGCTGAACACGGGTACTGGGAGCCGTGTCAGGTCCGGTGGTAGCTGGCGCACGGCTAAGGAAGCGCCCGCGGCCCATCTCCGTTCGGGACCTGGGCACATACAGACTACCGTGCTGCCTGGTGTGACGGCCTCACGAGTGTGCGACACGCGGACGAGGCCGCTGGCCAGCGCCTCCAGAGAAGACTGTGGCATGTAATCACAGTCTTCTCTGCATGGCATTCAAAACACCTTAATTTCGCGGCAAGCTCTCGTCCCTGCATTCACCAAATCGCTCCACTGCGGCAAGATACCACCACCTAACCGACTGGTGGCACACCAGCACACGTGAGGGCGACAGGGCAGCGTAGAAGATGGGCCCGATAGAGAGGACGCCGCCCTCGACAAACGGTGCCGATCACGGACCGACGCCGGTGTGTCGGGGAGTGCCGCCATCAGCCATCAGTCGGCGGAACACAATTCAAGGCACTATCCCACATTAACATTACATTTGAGTTGAGATAGCCATTTGTATTCAGTGCCGACGCCGGCACGACGGGCTGACTGGCTGCAGAGGAGAGACGAGGCGGTGAAATGTAGGACCGCAGGCGAGACGGGTTCGCAGGCGAAACGTGTCCAGATTGACCTGTCTCCCTCACTCTCATTTTCACAGGCTAACCAGATACAAAATGCGGCTTTTAAGTATTCAGGAAGTTATTTGGCCATTATCAGAACGCAATGCAGACGTGTTTTCTTACGAAATCGTTACAGATTTACGAACATCAAAATCATACAATGATTGCAATGTACGGTTCCCTGCAGAGGGGGCTACTTCCGCCAGCGGTTCTCTGCACCTACTTGCAGGAAGTGAGAGAGGATGTGACGCGAGGCGTGGCGCACCGCAGGCACCACCGATATCACTTCGCAGACGGAGAGCTTTACGCCCACCATATAACCATGTAGATACGGCGCTTTAAAACCTCAAACGTTACCATCGGTACCGCGAACGGAACTTTAGAAAGTCGCGACAGGCGAGAAGCAGTAACGGTGAGTAGGGCGGTTCATTTTTACACGAATGTTCAATTTTCTTAGTGGCACTTTTTCCCGTTATTTCGACTACGCTGAGTCCAATGGTATCAACAGTTTTGAAATAAACAAAATATTCAGGGGTCACAAAAAATCGACGCAAATTCCATGTTTTGCTATAAATGCCCTAAAATCGACCATCTTGTCTTCGCGATTTTACGAAACGAATTCAAAATTTTCCTTGTGGCATACTGTTTTCCTGTTATTTAGACTATGGTGATTCCAGTGACATTTTGTTTTTGATCGGAAGATATTTAGGGGGTAGCAAAAAAAACTTTAAACATTTCAGCTTTTTCTTTAAACACCCCAAAATCGCCAATTGCGTAACCGCGGTTTCACGACATGAATATAATATTTTCGACATGGCACATTTCTTCCTGGTTAATAGGATTGTGCTTATTCCAAATATAGCAATACATTCTTAATAATAATGTAAAAAAATATTTAGTGGTGGAAAAATCGAAAAATATTTGACACTTTTCCATAACCATCCCAATATCACTTATTTTTCCCCGGCGATATTACATGCCTGTACTGTTTTGGTCTTCTGGAAATGTAAATTAGATATATTTAAACGGTTACAACATAATCTTCATGTATTTCCCTTATATGTAATAAGTTGCATGGCTATTTTATCTTGTATAGGTATGTTTAGTTCTTTGGGACTCCATCACTATGCACGACGCATATAACCCTTACCGAGACCGACACAAGTGGCTTTCTAAAGAGTTTGTCGCATCAAGACAAAGGAAATTGTAACTTATGAGTAAAACATCAGTCGTCGTGACATTGCACGTTTCAACACATGACCTCTTGACAAAACGTTTCCTCCCAAAATGACTTCGAAATGAAGTGATGCACACGTCACACATACGCTTACAGGCCCATTGGGGTTGACTTCTTGACCGTGGGCACCTGCTTGCGACGGTACTAACCCACCTTCAGTAAGCATATTGCTGCAAAGAGCAGCACCAGTGTATAAGTCAGCAGCTACAAAAGATACCTGTTCAGCTCGGCTAGTGCTGTTATGGCTACCTCTTCGTCTGCCAACTCATAGGTAGTGTATGGAGTACTCAGTGGTGTAGCTTCTCCAGAAAGTTTTTTTTGTTGGGGGGGGGGGGGGCTGAGCTGGGAAATATTACTTACAAGTACCATCATTTTTTTTTTAAATACAGATTTATCCCAGGATTTGACCCACTTCCTCGTCCAAGTCGGGGGGGGGGGGGCTGAAGCCAAGCGGGGGGGGGGGGGGTCAACTGAATATGATCCTACGCCCCTGGGAGTACTGGAGTACTGGCTTAAAGGGAAGTGTCGACCTTAACATGGGGTTTTGAACTGAGATAGCAGAATTGTAGCTTGGATATATAAATCATATGATCCAATGTTCGTTTTTCTCAAAACTCTACCTCAACGGCTCTAGAGCAGGTTTTCGAACGAACCGCCAAGGTTTATACCAGATGGGAGGTTTATACCAGATTGATTGATGTCACAGCAGCCCAAAGAACTTGACTCTATTTCGCCAAACTTGGGGGCCTTGGTGACTGCCGTCCGCCCTGCAGTTTTTGCCCCGCATGAGAATAGTGGTATTCAGACTATCATTCGCACGGTGTGTACAGCAAGTTTGACCAATCAGCGATGAGCTGGCTCTAGCGAGCTCAACGGTGATTGGTCAAGCTTATTGTACACAGCACCACGTCTTATTGGACACGGTTATAATTTATGTATTATTGTCACGGTAGATAACGGCTGCTGCGAATTCCTTGTGCATTTGTGGACAGTAATTATTGACAAGGCCGTAATCCGTATAAGAAATAATAATTTAAGATTGAGTGAGTTCCATTGGTTTGTGAACGCTGATGCTGAAATGCTGCTTGTATGGGTCGAGGGCGAACGTTTTTAAGTGAGTATTTGTTGGCCTAGCCAAAGAGAAACAATCCTTTCCAAATCAAATACTTTATCACAGACTGATGAGTAACGTGTTCCAGATCAGATTGGTAAACTCAGCTGTTTGGCCTCCCCACCTTTGACCACTCAAGGGGTGATGGTAAGGGTATCATGTCCTGGCAGCGAATACCTGTCCTGTCCAACCAGTTAGCAAATTTAGAACACTTAATTTTAACATTTTCAGGGATGTGCTGATTGTCTTTCATACTAAGATGACTCAAGTTTGTATTCCTTTGTTATTATCATGTTTACCAACTTTGACAATAAAGAACCTCATTTGCCTGCTTCTGCTCCTTTCTGACATGAATTCCCCCAAATAGTACTACTGCTGATCCGAGTTTCAATTTCTGGCACAGTGCCTGACAAGCTCTGCCCACTTTGCATAAAACATTGACGCGTCAATGTAATTTATTTTGTGGACCTAGTGCCAGCAACGAGACGGATGAGTAACGTGTTCCAGAGATGTGCCCCAAATTCCCAAAAACTGCCCCAATTTTGATGTGTTGGTGCCAACTCTGCCCGATGTTATCTCGTTGAAACTTGTCACGTTTTGCAGACTGGTTTGTAAGGTTATCTTACATCAAGTGGACTTATGATCATTTTTGGACATTTTCAACTGATGTTGCACAAATGTGCACACATTTTGGGACACTGTGCCCATGTTGTTATCATAGTATGTTGCAGGGAATCATGTCATGATTTCTCCTGTTTTTTTTTCCAGCTTCAACCATCGCGTGCCCAACTCTCCCCAGACCCAGGCCCATCATCAGGTGGAACATCGTAAGCAGGTGCCCACGGTCAACAAGTCAACTACACTACCTACGAGGTGGAACATCGTAAGCAGGTGCCCACGGTCAACAAGTCAACTACACTACCTACGAGGTGGAACATCGTAAGCAGGTGCCCACGGTCAACAAGTCAACTACACTACCTACGAGGTGGAACATCGTAAGCAGGTGCCCATGGTCAACAAGTCAACTACACTACCTTCGAGGTGGAACATCGTAAGCAGGTGCCCACGGTCAACAAGTCAACTACACTACCTATGAGGTGGAACATCGCAAGCAGGTGCCCACGGTCAACAAGTCAACCCCAATGCGGCCCTGTAAGCGTATATGTTGAAACATGCAATGCCACGACGACTGATGTTTTACCCATAAGTTACAATTTCCCTTGTCTTGATGCGACAAACTCTTCAGAAAGCCACTTGTGTCGGTAAGGGTTGTGCGTCGTGCATAGTGATGGAGTCCCAAAGAACTAAACACCTATACAAGAGAAAATAGCCATGCAACTGATTAAATACAAGGGAAATACATGAAGATTATGTTGTATCCGTTTAATATATATAATTTGCATTTCCGGAAGAACCAAAACAGTGCAGGCATGTAATATCGCCGTGACAAAATAAGTGATATTGGGATGGTTATAGAAAAGTGTCAAATATTTGGCGATTTTTCCACCCCTAATTTTGTTTATATTAAAAATGTATTGCTATATTTGGAATAAGCACTATCCTATTAAATAGGAAGAAGTGTGCCATGTAAATAATATTATATTCAAACCGCGGTTACGAAATGGGCAATTTTGGGGTATTTAAAGAAAAAAAATTAAATGTTTAATGTTTTTGCGACCCCTAAATATCTTCCGATTAAAACAAATATATATATATATATATATGTATATATATATATATATATATATATATATATATATATATATATATATATATATATATATATATATATATATATATATATATATATATATATATATATATATATATATATATATATATATATATATATATATATATATATATATATATATATATATATATATATATATATATATATATATATATATATATATATATATATATATATATATATATATATATATATATATATATATATATATATATATATATATATATATATATATATATATATATATATATATATATATATATATATATATATATATATATATATATATATATATATATATATATATATATATATATATATATATATATATATATATATATATATATATATATATATATATATATATATATATATATATATATATATATATATATATATATATATATATATATATATATATATATATATATATATATATATATATATATATATATATATATATATATATATATATATATATATATATATATATATATCACTGGAATCACCATAGTCTAAATAACAGGAAAACAGTATTCCACAAGGAAAATTTTGAATTCGTTTCGTAAAATCGCGTAGACAAGATGGGCGATTTTAGGGTATTTATAGCAAAACAAGGAATTTGCGGCGATTTTTCGCGACCCCTAAATATTTTTATTTATTTCAAAATTGTTAATACCATTGGACTCAGCGTAGTCGAAATAACGGGGAAAATGTGTGCCACCAAGAAAATGTAACATTCGTGTAAAAATGAGCCGTCCTAGTGTACAGTGGTTTCATACGGAGTGACACGGACGCGGTACAGACCACAATTTTTAACGTGTCTTGAACGCCAATGGGTGTTTGAGCAAATATATGCCAGAACGTTATCTTCAAAAGGGCATTACCAAATCGTTTGCTATGCATTTTGTGTTATTGAAAGAAAACTTTGGAGCAAGGCCCACCTATATAGTTGTCAGTTTCCTAAAAGATTAGCCGATAGACTACCGCCACAAGGCCAGGTCACGGTAATTTTTCAAACCATCAGAAACAGTAGCCGAGGCGCCACAGTGAACACGGTGTGCTGACTGAATCGCCCGCTTCGGTGTGCCGCTTCGGCACACGGTGTGCCGAGCAAATAATCGCCCGCTTCGTATGATGTATCTGCGAAATACGTGAGCGACATTTAAACCCCACCAGTGTTACATATCAGCCAGCCGATCTGACAAAACATTGGAAACAATGTCACACACTGCACAGACAAAATTAAATGCATTGTCGTGGCTATCCTAATTATCAGTCAACTGATCTTACAAAGCATTGAAACCAGGGTTCATCATGGGCCGGGCTGGCCCTATGGGCCATGGGCCGGGCCTGGGCTGGGCCTGGGCCGGGCCTCAACTTTAAGGAAATCACCGGGCTCTGGACGGGCCTGGGCTGAGAATGTTGAAGTAATGCGCGCAAGCTCAGGTCAGAGCTTAAACATATTTTAACCAGTAGTTCACTTCCACAGCAACACACTGTTGCTGTGGCTGTGGCTGTTTTGGGGTTAGCATAGTTGGTTCGAAGGCTATATAACAGGCTATAGGTTGGTTCATTGTTTCACATTTATAGTATACAAGTAAATATGCTATGATAATTATTGCAAATTTTGTGAAAATAATTATATGCTTAATCTGAACGGGCCGGACCGGGCCTGGGCCTCAAATTTATTAATTTGACCGGGCCTGGTCCGGGCCTGGGCTTGGTGTTCATGGGCCTGGGCCGGGCCGGGCCGGGCTGGGGGTTAGTGGACCCGTGACGAACACTGTTTGAAACGACTCTGCAACCTGAATGGATGAAACTGAATCATACTGCCAAGACCACCCTAATCATGATAAACTGAATCATACTGTCAAGACCGCCCTAATCATGAGAAACTGAATCATACTGCCAAGACCGCCCTAATCATGAGAAACTGAACCATACTGTCAAGACCGCCCTAATCATGATAAACTGAATCATACTGCCAAGACCGCCCTAATCATGAGAAACTGAATCATACTGCCAAGACCGCCCTAATCATGATAAACTGAATCATACTGTCAAGACCGCCCTAATCATGATAAACTGAATCATACTGCCAAGACCGCCCTAATCATGAGAAACTGAATCATACTGCCAAGACCGCCCTAATCATGAGAAACTGAACCATACTGCCAAGACCGCCCTAATCATGAGAAACTGAATCATACTGCCAAGACCGCCCTAATCATGATAAACTGAACCATACTGTTAAGACCACCCTAATCATGAGAAACTGAATCATACTGCCAAGACCGCCCTAATCATGAGAAACTGAACCATACTGTCAAGATCACCCTAATCATGATAAACTGAATCATACTGCCAAGACCACCCTAATTTTTTTTTTAATTGGGGTTTAGGGGCGCTCCGACAACGAAGGTCACATGGCGCCCAATCCACCCTAATCATGATAAACTGAATCATACTGCCAAGACCACCCTAATCATGATAAACTGAACCATACTGCCAAGACTGCCCTAATCATGAGAATCTGAACCATACTGCCAAGACCACCCTAATCATGATAAACTGAACCATACTGCCAAGACTGCCCTAATCATGAGAATCTGAACCATACTGCCAAGACCGCCCTAATCATGAGAAACTGAATCATACTGCCAAGACCGCCCTAATCATGAGAAACTGAACCATACTGTCAAGACCACCCTAATCATGATAAACTGAACCATACTGCCAAGACTGCCCTAATCATGAGAATCTGAACCATACTGCCAAGACCGCCCTAATCATGAGAAACTGAACCATACTGTCAAGACCGCCCTAATCATGAGAAACTGAACCATACTGTCAAGACCACCCTAATCATGAGAAACTGAACCATACTGCCAAGACTGCCCTAATCATGAGAATCTGAACCATACTGCCAAGACCGCCCTAATCATGATAAACTGAACCATACTGCCAAGACCGCCCTAATCATGAGAAACTGAACCATACTGTCAAGACCGCCCTAATCATGAGAAACTGAACCATACTGTCAAGACCACCCTAATCATGAGAAACTGAACCATACTGCCAAGACTGCCCTAATCATGAGAATCTGAACCATACTGCCAAGACCGCCCTAATCATGATAAACTGAATCATACTGTCAAGACCGCCCTAATCATGAGAATCTGAACCATACTGCCAAGACCGCCCTAATCATGAGAAACTGAACCATACTGTCAAGACCACCCTAATCATGATAAACTGAATCATACTGCCAAGACTGCCCTAATCATGAGAATCTGAACCATACTGCCAAGACTGCCCTAATCATGAGAATCTGAACCATACTGTCAAGACTGCCCTAATCATGAGAATCTGAACCATACTGCCAAGACCGCCCTAATCATGATAAACTGAATCATACTGCCAAGACCACCCTAATCATGATAAACTGAACCATACTGCCAAGACTGCCCTAATCATGAGAATCTGAACCATACTGCCAAGACAGCCCTAATCATGATAAACTGAATCATACTGCCAAGACTGCCCTAATCATGAGAATCTGAACCATACTGCCAAGACTGCCCTAATCATGAGAATCTGAACCATACTGCCAAGACTGCCCTAATCATGAGAATCTGAACCATACTGCCAAGACCGCCCTAATCATGATAAACTGAATCATACTGCCAAGACTGCCCTAATCATGAGAATCTGAACCATACTGCCAAGACTGCCCTAATCATGAGAATCTGAACCATACTGCCAAGACCACCCTAATCATGATAAACTGAACCATACTGTCAAGACAGCCCTAATCATGAGAATCTGAACCATACTGCCAAGACAGCCCTAATCATGAGAATCTGAACCATACTGCCAAGACAGCCCTAATCATGAGAATCTGAACCATACTGCCAAGACTGCCCTAATCATGAGAATCTGAACCATACTGCCAAGACCGCCCTAATCATGAGAATCTGAACCATACTGCCAAGACTGCCCTAATCATGAGAATCTGAACCATACTGCCAAGACCGCCCTAATCATGAGAATCTGAACCATACTGCCAAGACCGCCCTAATCATGAGAATCTGAACCATACTGTCAAGACCACCCTAATCATGAAAAACTGAACCATACTGCCAAGACAGCCCTAATCATGAGCAACCGATCTGAGACAAAACATTGACAAAACTCTGCAAGTCTGCACATGTAAAAACACAAACTGTCAAGGCTACCGCAAGAATCAATCAAAATGTTCCAACAAAGTAATTCAGTAATTACTTTGCAAAAATAGCCACTTAGTTCAACAGTGAGCTAATATCGAAGCGGATATAAGTATGCTCATAACAAAGCAATCAAAGCGTAATAAAACAGCTTAAAATATTTAGCATTGGCTTCAAGCATTGCACGTAAGCCAATGCATTTGGTCATAGAACACCTGGCTAACCTTTGGCTGGCATAATCATAACCAAGGTAATTTATATTCTAATGTCAAGTTTCCATAAGAGAGAAGCGATTAAAACACATCAAAACAAACCATGCATCTTTCATTAAATGCATTCCACAATAGCAATAAAATGGTAAACTTGTTCCAGACGACGAGCCATGACCACCCCAGGCTATGGATAAGGCACCAATAGCTCGCCAGGAGCAGGCAATGCCTGGGGTCATCACTCGAGAAACGGCTTTTGACCGCATTATCACCGCCCGTCACGTATCACGAGACTCACCTTGGCTGTGTGTGACAGACAGCTCGCGGTGATGCAGTAGAAACGAGACTCACCTTGGCTGTGTGTGACAGACAGCTCGCAGTGATGCAGTAGAAACGAGACTCACCTTGGCTGTGTGTGACAGACAGCTCGCAGTGATGCAGTAGAAACGAGACTCACCTTGGCTGCCCCGATGTGGGTCCTCCGGAACGTGTCCAGCGCCCCGATCACTTGTTTGTGACCGTGCTCCAGCTGAAACGGAGGGAAGACGGGGTCTGTCAGCTGAAATGGAGGGAAGACGGAGTATGTCAGCTGAAACGGAGGGAAGGCGAGGTATGTCAGCTGAAACGGAGGGAAGACGGGCCCTCCGACAGCTGAAACGGAGGGAAGACGGGGTCTGTCATCTGAAACGGAGGGAAGACGGGGTCTGTCAGCTGAAACGGAGGGAAGACGGGGTCTGTCATCTGAAACGGAGGGAAGACGGGGTCTGTCAGCTGAAACGGAAAGAAGACGGGGTCTGTCAGCTGAAACGGAGGGAAGACGGGGTCTGTCAGCTGAAACGGAGGGAAGACGGGGTCTGTCAGCTGAAACGGAGGGAAGACGGGGTCTGTCATCTGAAACGGAGGGAAGGCGAGGTCTGTCAGCTGAAACGGAGGGAAGACGGGGTCTGTCAGCTGAAACGGAGGACATACGGGGTCTGTTAGCCACCTATCACCTGTTTGTGACTGTGCTGCAACTGCAACGGAGGGCAGAAAATCGGATACATTAAGACATCACAATCAACACTTGGCAATGTGATAACCGCAGATATCGGCACGGTGGCATTGTCAGAACGCTAAGCATAGTCGATACTAGTTTTATTATTATTTAATACGAACTTTACATTTTAATGGGTTGGGTTTATGTGATTAGAGCCATTCGCTAGGCCCTTTTCTTGTTGCAAGGAAGGACCCTGGCCTCTACCACCCGATCCTGTTCACAGCAGCATATTTTAGAGTCGAAAGTTTTACGGACCGCAAACCCTCAGCACGATCCTCCCCTTCAAATGACATACGACCGCGGCCGCTGCCAAACGCCGCAGGTCACACAGTCCACGGAAGATGATTGTTATGAATCGGGGCGCAAAACCGTGTCGATTCGAACAGTGAACAGCCCGCCTCGCCAGGACGAAAGTGGAGTCGCGCCTTCACGCTCACCTACCTCCCCTAAGGAGGGGTGGCTGTCAATAAAGTACACAGTAGAGGCCACCGTCAGTTATGATCGGATATTTCTGACGATCATCACAATCGACCGGATATGATAATTTGTGTTGTGGTGATGATAATGGTTTGGGCTTAGTGGTGCCGCAACTGCTCTGCTGCTTAGTGGTGCCGCAACTGCTCTGCTGCTTAGAGGTGCCGTGCAGTTCAGGTTATATGGTGCCGTGCCGTGGTGCCGCATGGTGCCGCATGGTGCCGTATGATGCCGTATGGTGCCGTGCCGTGGTGTCTTATGGTGCCGTATGGTGCTGTATGGTGCCGTATGGTGCCGTATGGTGCCGTATGGTGCCGTATGGTGCCGTATGGTGCTGTATGGTGCCGTATGGTGCCGTGCCGTGGTGCCGTATGGTGCCGTGCCGTAGTGCCGTATGGTGCCGTATGGTGCCGTGTCGTGGTATCGTATGGTGCTGTATGGTGCCGTGCCGTGGTGCCGTATGGTGCCGTATGGTGCCGTATGGTGCCGTGCCGTGGTGCCGTATGGTGCCGTATGGTGCCGTATGGTGCTGTATGGTGCCATATGGTGCCGTGCCGTGGTGTCGTATGGTGATGTATGGTGCCTTGCCGTGGTGCCGTATGGTGCCGTATGGTGCCGTGCCGTGGTGCCGTATGGTGCCGTGCCGTATGGTGCCGTATGGTGCCGTATGGTGCCGTATGGTGCTGTATGGTGATGTATGGTGCCGTGCCGTGGTGCCGTATGGTGCCGTGCCGTGGTGCCGTATGGTGCCGTGTCGTATGGTGCCGTATGGTGCCGTGCCGTGGTGTCGTATGGTGTCGTATGGTGCCGTATGGTGCCGTATGGTGCCGTATGGTGCCGTATGGTGCCGTATGGTGCCGTATGGTGCCGTGCCGTGGTGCCGTATGGTGCCGTATGGTGTCGTGGTGCCGTGGTGCCGTATGGTGCCGTATGGTGCCGTATGGTGCCGTGCCGTATGGTGCCGTGCCGTGGTACCGTATGGTGCCGTGCCGTGGTGTCGTATGGTGCCGTATGGTGCCGTATGGTGCCGTGCCGTGGTGCCGTATGGTGCCGTGGTGCCGTATGGTGCCGTGCCGTGGTGCCGTATGGTGCCGTGCCGTGGTGCCGTATGGTGCCGTATGGTGCCGTGGTGCCGTATGGTGCCGTGGTACCGTATGGTGCCGTATGGTGCCGTAAAGTGCCGTATGGTGCCGTGCCGTGGTGCCGTATGGTGCCGTGCCGTATGGTGCCGTATGGTGCCGTGCCGTGGTGCCGTATGGTGCCGTGCCGTATGGTGCCGTATGGTGCCGTGCCGTGGTGCCGTATGGTGCCGTATGGTGCCGTGTCGTGGTGCCGTATGGTGCCGTGCCGTGGTGCCGTATGGTGCCGTGCCGTGGTGCCGTATGGTGCCGTGCCGTGGTGCCGTATGGTGCCGTATGGTGCCGTTCCGTGGTGCCGTGCCGTGGTGCCGTATGGTGCCGTGGTGCCGTATGGTGCCGTGCCGTGGTGCCGTATGCTGCCGTGCCGTGGTGCCGTGCCGTGGTGCCGTATGGTGCCGTGCCGTGGTGCCGTGCCGTGGTGCCGTATGGTGCCGTGGTGCCGTATGGTGCCGTGGTGCCGTATGGTGCCGTGGT
>JAXIVJ010006721.1:52500-65058 GCA_036785665.1 Chirona hameri | reverse complement strand
TTTTTTTATTTATTGTTTTGATTTTACTGTTTCTGATATTACTATCAGAAAACAGAAAAATATGCAAAACGGCAGATGAATTTGAATAGGTGGGATGAGGTATCAGTCCAGAAACAACCACAACACTCACACGAACAAATATTCCCGTTTGACACAATATCCAGTGATTACATGACGTTCCGAATGTGGCGGCGGTAGCTCCAACGCCTCGCCCGCCTCACTGGACAACCTCCCGACTCCGAGGCAGCCGAGACGGTCTGTCGGCGGTTTCAGAACGTGGAAAACGTCTCAATTGTATCCGGCTGTTTGAGGGTCAGCAACAGTGGACACATTGCTGCACCGCCCGCGGCTTGCGGCTTTGATTTAGTCACGTACAAAAAGTAATCGCTGCTGTCGCTGCTGCTGGCGGTGGTGTAAAGGAGAGAGTGCTGTTGTAAGGGTCAAGGAAGAATCGGCCTGCAAGCTTTGCTACGCCACCGGGGATGTGGTATGACGTGTTGACGTGACGTGATGTGGTATGACGTGTTGATGTGACGTGATGTTGTATGACGTGTTGACGTGACGTGATGTGGTATGACGTGTTGATGTGACGTAATGTGGTATGACGTGTTGGCGTGACGTGATGTGGTATGACGTGTTGATGTGATGTGGTATGACGTGGTGACGTGACGTGATGTGGTATGGCGTGTTGACGTGACGTGATGTGGTATGACGTGTTGATGTGATGTGGTATGACGTGGTGACGTGACGTGATGTGGTATGACGTGTTGGCGTGACGTGATGTGGTATGACGTGTTGATGTGATGTGGTATGACGTGGTGACGTGACGTGATGTGGTATGGCGTGTTGACGTGACGTGATGTGGTATGACGTGTTGATGTGATGTGATGTGGTATGACGTGGTGATGTGCTGTGACGTGGTATGACGTGGTGATGTGACGTGATGTGGTATGACGTGTTGATGTGACGTGATGTGGTATGACGTGGTGATGTGACGTGATGTGGTATGACGTGTTGATGTGCTGTGGTGTGGTATGACGTGTTGACGTGACGTGATGTGGTATGACGTGGTGATGTGACGTGATGTGGTATGACGTGGTGATGTGACGTGATGTGGTATGACGTATTGACGTGACGTGATGTGGTATAACGTGGTGATGTGATGTAATGTGGTATGACGTGGTGATGTGACGTGATGTGGTATGACGTGGTGATGTGCTGTGGTATGACGTGTTGATGTGATGTGGTATGACGTCGTGATGTAACGTGATGTGGTATGACGTGTTGATGTAATGTGGTATGACGTGGTGATGTGCTGTGGTATGACGTGTTGACGTGATGTGGTTATGACGTGTTGACGTGACGTGATGTGGTATGACGTGGTGATGTGTCGTGGTGTTGTATGACGTGGTGATGTGACGTGATGTGGTATGACGTGGTGATGTAATGTGGTATGACGTGGTGATGTGATGTGGTATGACGTGTTGACGTGACGTGATGTGGTATGACGTGTTGATGTGCTGTGATGTGGTATGACGTGGTGATGTGATGTGGTATGACGTGGTGATGTGCTGTGATGTGGTATGACGTGTTGATGTGCTGTGGTATGACGTGATGGTGTGATGTGGTATGACGTGGTGATGTGACGTGATGTGGTATGACGTGTTGATGTGATGTGGTGTGGTATGACGTGTTGACGTGACGTGATGTGGTATGACGTGGTGATGTGACGTGATGTGGTATGACGTGTTGATGTGCTGTAGTGTGGTATGACGTGTTGATGTGCTGTGATGTGGTATGACGTGGTGATGTGACGTGATGTGGTATGACGTGTTGATGTGACGTGATGTGGTATGACGTGTTGATGTGATGTGGTATGACTTGTTGATGTGCTGTGCTGTGGTATGACGTGGTGATGTGCTGTGATGTGGTATGACGTGTTGATGTGATGTGGTATGACGTGGTGATGTGATGTGGTATGACGTGGTGATGTGATGTGGTATGACGTGGTGATGTGATGTGATGTGGTATGACGTGGTGATGTGATGTGGTATGACGTGGTGATGTGATGTGGTATGACGTGGTGATGTAACGTGATGTGGTATGACGTGGTGATGTGCTGTGGTGTGACGTGGTGACGTGATGTGGTATGACGTGTTGATGTGACGTGATGTGGTATGACGTGTTGATGTGACGTGATGTGGTATGACGTGGTGATGTGACGTGATGTGGTATGACGTGTTGATGTGATGTGGTGTGGTATGACGTGTTGACGTGACGTGATGTGGTATGACGTGGTGATGTGACGTGATATGGTATGACGTGGTGATGTGACGTGATGTGGTATGACGTGGTGATGTGACGTGACGTGGTGTGACGTGGTGACGTGGCATGATGTGGTATGACGTGGTGATGTGATGTGATGTGGTATGACGTGGTGATGTGACGTGATGTGGTATGACGTGGTGATGTGCTGTGGTATGACGTGTTGATGTGATGTGGTATGACGTGGTGATGTAACGTGATGTGGTATGACGTGTTGATGTAATGTGGTATGACGTGGTGATGTGCTGTGGTATGACGTGTTGACGTGATGTGGTATGACGTGTTGACGTGACGTGATGTGGTATGACGTGGTGATGTGCCGTGGTGTGGTATGACGTGATGATGTGACGTGATGTGGTATGACGTGGTGATGTGCTGTGGTATGACGTGGTGATGTGATGTGGTATGACGTGTTGACGTGACGTGATGTGGTATGACGTGTTGATGTGCTGTGATGTGGTATGACGTGGTGATGTGATGTGAAATGACGTGGTGATGTGTTGTGATGTGGTATGACGTGGTGGTGTGCTGTGATGTGGTATGACGTGTTGATGTGCTGTGGTATGACGTGGTTGATGTGATGTGGTATGACGTGGTTATGTGACGTGATGTGGTATGACGTGTTGATGTGCTGTGGTGTGGTATGACGTGTTGACGTGACGTGATGTGGTATGACGTGGTGATGTGACGTGATGTGGTATGACGTGTTGATGTGCTGTGCTGTGGTATGACGTGTTGATGTGCTGCGCTGTGGTATGACGTGGTGATGTGACGTGATGTGGTATGACGTGTTGATGTGACGTGATGTGTATGACGTGTTGATGTGATGTGGTATGACGTGTTGATGTGCTGTGCTGTGGTATGACGTGGTGATGTGCTGTGATGTGGTATGACGTGTTGATGTGATGTGGTATGACGTGGTGATGTGATGTGGTATGACGTTGTGATGTGATGTGATGTGGTATGACGTGGTGATGTGCTGTGATGTGGTATGACGTGGTGATGTGATGTGGTATGACGTGGTGATGTGCTGTGGTGTGGTATGACGTGTTGACGTGACGTGATGTGGTATGACGTGGTGATGTGCTGTGGTATGACGTGGTGACGTGATGTGGTATGACGTGGTGATGTGACGTGATGTGGTATGACGTGGTGATGTGATGTGGTATGACGTGGTGATGTGCTGTGGTGTAAGAAGAGTGATGCCGGAAATGTCTTGGTTTTAGCGTCATTGTGTTATAATAAGTGTGGATTTTAGTTAATTATCGCAGATGTCTGAGGTTTCTGGCTGCGTTTAGCGTCATTGTGTTATAATAAGTGTGGATTTTAGTTAATTGTCGCAGATGTCGGAGGTTGCTGGCTGTATTGCCCTCTGAATACACTAAGAAGCAACTTTTTAGTTTTATATTTTTCTCTCTTATCACTATTGATCTCCATATAGTTAGACAGTATCATCAACATTAGTGTTTCTCGTGAAACGTCCGGTTCAGCACAATATAATTTAATAACATAATTATAACATGACTATTTAATATCATACATTCAAACAATCTGTCTTTACCTTTCAGCCTTAGAGACATACTTTTGATCGGTTATCTCAAATAACAAAGATCAACTAATGATCATGACACTTTTGTACGTCATATTCACGATACCGCAGTCCCACATATACTTCCATCGTGTTACTGTCACTGTGTTCCACTGACAACGTAGTGGTGGGACTTCTTCCGGATATATGAGCACCACGTATATCCCCCGGAGGCCCGACATTAATATAGGCGTCCGATACGACAGCACTGTCAGTCATATCTCCCCAGGCAGCCGGCCTCTAGGCGAACCAAGGATCGCCTTCCCAGCCAGGCGGGCTCAACAAATAATCTCGCTAGCCAATATCCAGCTTCGCCCGTGTATGTACAGGAAGGTCTTCAAAGACCATAGGAGGGAGAAGTCGATGGAAAGCTACAGCGGGGATGAAAAGGATGTTTTGCTGTCTGATGAAAAGTACAGATTGGCGAGGCGCGAACAAGACTTGTACTTTGCAAAGATGCCTTCTTCTAAGAATCAGTGGCTAGTCGGTTTGACAAATTTTACGGAAATCTCATAAGGTTTAATAAGTTATCTTATTTGTTATCTATCCACAAATAAACATAGTGAATAGAGCCGAATGCTCAAATGCTGAATAGACTAATAGCACGAATGTCACGAACGAATGGCACGAATGTCACAGAACACAGAAAATGTCAGGATCACAACATCTTTGAAAAGATTCCGACAAATTATGCATTAGTTCACACATCTCGACAATATCGACAATATCCTATATCTTTGCTGGAGAGATTACCGATAACTCGATAGTGAAAATACGGATTTTATGTATATATTATAACTGTAAGAGAGACTGCAACACATTATTTCCATTAGCGCACAGGCTCATGGAAATTGCGTAACTCACGAACTACACTCTACGCTCTAGAACTACGCTCTCCGTCTCAGCCAGCGTTTCCACAGCTGGCTTTGCAGGTCAGAACACCGATCGACAATGCCAAGGCAGAATGCCCTCCAGTAAAGTCATTAATTCCCCCAGTGACGTCATTTATCTTCTGATTGGCGCGAAATGTCTGAGACACGGTTTACCACACCCTGAGTCCACGCTTCCTTACAGGTACGCGGCCCAGCGCGAAGATCAATAACGGAGATCAGACGGCACGCCGCAGACATTTGTGACGACTAAATTACGGAGAGCAGCAGCAACAGATATGCTAATGCCGGTCGGGTGTTATTGAAATACAGAGGGCAAGGCTAGTTATGAATGCAGATTGAAAGCTCAGGTGGTGAAGCGGAAACACGCACGTTTCAATAGCTGGTGTGAAACTAAGCGAGTTCAGCATAAGTTTGCCATTTAGTTAATTCAGTACACATGCTCTGCTAAAAGTCATATTTTGCACACTCACAAGGGGTCCACGACAATATGAGGTAGACATAAATAAAAAGTGTAATTGTATCGTTGTACGTTGTACGAATAAATCGTTTTACTGGTGAAAACGGCATTTACTTGAATGGTTCCATCAAAACGGCACGGATGTCGAGTCGAGTCATTAATCGTTCATTATGACTGATATTAGACTGTGCCGCATGACAAGCATGTGTTGCGGCACAGTATACCAGTTCAGTGTATGCTCACTCTCAGCATTGCACGGGCAAAACATACCACACCAGCGAGGCGCCTAAGGTCCTCAACATAGCAGCAATGCGACTGGTTTTCTATCAGATCTCAATGCATAAAGGTATCTAGTGAATTTCTTGGAATATTTTGTTTGAATTATAAGAATTTCCTTCCCAAAACTTTCCAGCGTTTGCTTCCCAGACTCGCTAACCTTTTTGGCGGGTCTGGATCCTCTACTGAACAACATATATAGTTCCGTCGGGCTCTTCAGCGCGGGGCTTTCAGTTGATTTGGCCGTGCGCTGCGTTTACTTTGTTGTTTGTTCTCCAGAGGTGTTACGATTGGTGATAAAGTTACCCGAACTCAGCTGGGACAATGCGCCGAGTTCGAGCAGACCCAGCACAACAAGCGGGGTCTGTCTGCTGGTTAGCGACCAGCAAGCAACTTCGAACAAACTAGGTGATTTGGGCGTTTTACGACGACAAGCTGTTGGTCCATTAATCTCGGTGACTCTAACGCCGATCCAAGCGGGAGACGAGAAGACTTTGCCTGAGCCATATTCGAGCCCGTAGTCCATTGATTGTGAGTCCAGCACTATACTGACTGCGCTATCCGGACACTCGAGCAAGTTACAGAGCATGAATTATCAAGTCAACTTTTTCAAGTCAACCAGCTTTTTTCAACCAGAGTGGAACAGAATGTCAGAATGAACGCAGAAATGAACCAGAATGAACGCAATGTCCCAAGCTAGCCAGCAACAGAAGCAACATAAGCGCCTGGCCATACATCTGAGCGGCGTTCAGGACAGCACTGGGTCGGATAAACATCACATTGTCGCCCCATTGTCGTCTGATCCTGGGATTGCTTTCATCTCCGGCTGCGGGATGGCTGTTATCACAGCACAGCAGTAGTCTGGAAGTAACAACATTCGACAGTGGCATGCAGCACGCAGCGCAAGCTAAACAGCCACCAGCGTATGGCGGCACAATACATACTGGTCCCAAGGTTGTCTAGTGGCCCTGATGGAATTCTGCCCTGGAAGGCATTGCGAGGTATTAACCCGCGCCGTGCCGGGGGGGGGGGGCTGTTTAGACCCCCCCCCCCCCCCCTCCCTCCCTCAGGTTTTTCGAAGATAACAAAAAAACGGCGGCGCTGCGCGCCGCTGTTTTTGGCACAGCTGCTTAGGCATTTTTCGCACATTTCGCACATTATGTTACACATTATGCACATTATTAAATCTATCGGGTCATCTCAGGTCAGGTCACCTCACCAGGTCACGTGTTCCCATCTCCAAAAAAAACTTGTGGTCGTACCACAGTTACAGTTTTTGGATGATCGGTTTTACACTTACAGGATTTCATAATGTCATATATATCTACAATTCGATTATCTTTGATTTTATATATCAGCAACTTATGGTCGGGTCAATTTCGCTTGACCTCCCCATTATAAGGTAATGGGGAAATATTAAAATGCTTCATATTCCAAGGATACTCAAGATATCAGTCTAATTCCTTCTGGATCATGTTATTATAGTCCATTCTTAATAACCAAGGTGCCATTTTTGTTCAGTGACCCCTACAGGGTCAGCCGAGGTCATCCGAGGTCACCAACAGTTGTATGACAATATCTCTAGACATAATGACGATACTGAAGTGAAACCGAGACCAATGTATTTGTCTCGTCGAGGTACATCTTCCTATATGCAACATGGCCTACTTGGGTCACCACTTGACCTTGATCTGAGGTCAAATGTTAAAGTTGACCAAACCTGGTCAACACTAATATGAGTCGAAGCGCCTTGACGAGACAAACACGATGGCATCAACATTATTTCCTTGTCGTTATTAGGTAAAAGGTTATTTGTGAAAACATGTTTTGTAAAAAATAGCCTTTTTGACATGTGATGAGCTCTGGAGCTTGAACTATTGATCTGAGCTAAAATATGAGCACACTTTGTCGATTACATGTTTCAATAGCTTTCTATTGCTTTTTCCGTTTGTTCCTAGCTATTATAGTTCCTGTGATATATGTGGGTTTCTGGAGCGAAGTCCTAAAACTTAAATATTTGACCTTTGACGACCTCTGGTGACCTAAATATTGGCTTTAGGAGAACAAAATATCTGCAGTATTTTCGAATGTGCTTGCCGAGATCTTTCGAACACCCCTTTGCGCGTCTTTCTAGCCCTTTTAGTTCTCGAGTTAGAGGGGGGAGGTGTCTAAACACTACCCCCCCCCCCCCCGCGCACGGCGAAAGTGGCGCCGAGCACCGGCAAGGCGCGGGTTAAACACAATCCAGCGTTTAGATGAAATCGGACAGATTAATTAATTGCATCCTCAATCTCATCATCCGACCCAGTGGAGTGGGATACAATCCATTGAATGTAATGAAGAGGATGAGAATGAAGAGAAGGGAAAAATTAAACAAATGGACCGTAAAAATAAGCCGGGACTTGGCTTCCTTGCCATTGTCTCGTGCTACAGTGCATGCTCCTCGTTACAGAATAACACGCAGAGGAGAAAGATCAAGGCTCGCATTGTGCACCAACTGGCCACGGCACGATACTCATCCCCTGCGTGCGATTAAAGCTGAACGTAAAAACAGAACGGCACTTCAGGGCAGACGTTACTCTGCTGCTCCCTGACTTCGCTGACCTGTTGCAGAGAAGACACCAGAGGACGCAGGACACCCCCACCGGCAGCAACCAAGGCTGTACACAAAAGCAGCTTGAATGTGCAGGTCCAGGTCCTTTCCAATGTCATTACAACACTTTGGTTCGCGTGGAAATAATTCAAAATCGTAGAAAGAAGAGAAACATGTTTACATGTTTTTCTGAGTTCTAAGATTTCCACTGGGCCGTCGCTCGGAAAGTAAGAGGAGCTTGTTTGTTTGTGTGCGTGGCGTGTGCGTGGCGTGTGCGTGGCGTGTGCGTGGCGTGTGCGTGGTGTGTGCGTGGCGTGTGCGTGGCGTGTGCGTGGCGTGTGCGTGGCGTGTGCGTGGCGTGTGCGTGGCGTGTGCGTGGTGTGTGCGTGGTGTGTGCGTGGCGTGTGCGTGGCGTGTGCGTGGCGTGTGCGTGGCGTGTGCGTGGCGTGTGCGTGGCGTGTGCGTGGCGTGTGCGTGGCGTGTGCGTGGCGTGTGCGTGGCGTGTGCGTGGCGTGTGCGTGGCGTGTGCGTGGCGTGTGCGTGGCATGTGCGTGGCGTGTGCGTGGCGTGCCGCGGGCGCGGGGGCGGGCGCGGGTGGCACCGTTCGATGCGGCAAAACGGGGGACAGATGATGGTAACATTTTGGGTCAATCGATGGCATGTGGCACGTGCCAAGTACCAAGACGTGGGCGCCATCATATTCTTTTTTCGCCTCCTCAGGTCACACGCTTGGTGACATAGACTTGCTACTCGCAGGTCACGTGCGCGATACAGCGGCCCAAAATCCATTAATGGCCGCCGATCCTGAGGGGGGCAAAATAAACCCCCCAAGGGGTAAAACAAAATTACGATTTTGACCCCAAGGCAATGCCCCGATCGCATTGCCGGCCTCTAGTTAAAGGGAATAGTTCACCTTTAACATGGGGTTTTGGACTGAGATAGCAGATTTGTAGAGCAGATAAAAAAATGGGTTGTGGTGAAAGAATTACCTCCCTACGTTAAGCAATTTCGACACAGGACTAGTGGGCCAGGTTTCATATCCGCTGTTCTGGGCCACGATCGGGACATGAACGCTGCCGCCGGAGGCAGGTACACTCTCTGGCACGTAGTCTCTGATCACGACGCCTCGTTAATATCCGCTTAGCCGCCCGGGCGGCGCGGCGGCCCCTTGTCAGAGACTGTACTTGGCGTCAGGCGGAGTGGGGCGGAGCCAGAACGCCAGCTGTCATCGTACGATTTCTCGTGAAATACAAAGAGAAACTTACTACTTTTTCCACATATATCCATCAGTTGTCCAAACGAAAGTCATATTCGTAGTTTTGAGCTCAAGATGCACCGTATGGTTGAATTTCAAGACAACTTTCAAGGTGACCTTATTCCCTTTAACGCTATCCCTCACAACCGTGCATGCTTTTCTCGGCATCTCCTAGTTTCGAGTCTTTCGTGAATCGATGAATGCCCGACTGAGACGCATGCCAAGAGTGTCTTGCGGAACAGCATACCAGCGCAGTGTATTTCAAGGCCAACCAAGAACCTGCTGCGCATCAGCACTATCATAGGCATGGCAGCTATCGATGTGTGACGTATGGTATCATTCCAATGTGTGATATGATTAAGCACACACACTCCTACTTTATGCAATTCTGCTCACCGGTAATATTCAGACTATACGGCTTTAAATTCCGGTGAGTGAGGCATGCGGACGAGCCTGCCACCTTGGTTCCTGAGAGCGTGTTCTACCAGCTCTCAAAGGGAAATACATTGCAGCCAACCTCCCCCCCCCACACACACACACAAAACATAAGTTACATCCTTCAACCTTAGTGAACTTACCGAGAGCAAACTCCACCAGATCCTCCAACACCGACCGGAAAGAGAACACGCCTTCTCTGCAAAATGAAGAAGAGAGAAGGCGCAGTCAGGTACCGATGGTTAGCGACACCAGCCTGCGTGGGTAACTATGGCAACGCCAGTCAGCTGAATACACAAGTCAGCTGAATAAACAGGGTTTAAGCTGCAAAATATACTGCTAGGCCTATTCAGGGTTGAATAGGCCTAGCACATTATCGTTGGTTAAGAATGTCGATGGAGTAAAAACTATGGTGTCTAGACCCCTTCATGGAATGGGAATCCCCATGGAACCCATGGAACGGGACTGAAATGGGTGGGAATGAGGACATTTTTGGAAATGAACGGGTTGGAACGGGTTTGGGAGACCATATAATTTGTTAGCACCACAAAAAAGTGAAATATGCTGAAACGGGTGGGAATGGGAGCCCCATCAATTATGAATTCGGATTGGAACGGGTTTGGGTATGGCTGAATGGGCTGGAACGGGATGGGGGCTGAAAAAGTGTCCCGTGAAGGGCTCTAATGGTGTCCCATTTGGCAAACTAACAACTCGAGACTAGTACGATGTTCGGTCAATAGATTTCTCTGAAACCCCATCAACCGCTAAATGGCAGTGTTCTTGATCTTGACTAAACTTGGCTAATATTAGCCAAGGAGGAAATTAGTTACAAATTACTATTACTTATTACTAAATTACTTTTGAAATGAGTTACATTTTCAATTTACACTTTTCCTGGCATTAGACCATTTGTTAAATTGTGTAATTATATTTGTATAACTAATATCTTCACCAATATGGGGCTTTCAATGTTAGTCAATGTTGTATTTAGGCTTTAAGTAGCCCAAAACGGCGACATTTGGCGCCAATCATGACGCAGCGCTGACCTGCGGTTGACAGCTGAGGCAGCGCTGATCTGCGGTTGACAGCTTATGTGATGCATGGCGGGATCGTTTTCTGAGCGGAAACATTTTCTGTCCCAACAGAGACGTCACGCCCTACCTGCACATACTGTGCTTCCACATGAGTGAACTCTTCGTGCACACGGAGGGACTGTTCCGCCATTTCGGCCAGCAGTTGGTGGAGAAATCCAACGTGGACCCGCGCCGTGATGCCGAGCGGTATCATTACGATCCAGTGCGCCTGGTGCGTCAGCACGTCAGACGGCATTTCCTTCGTGAGGATCAAGCGGTGCTTCCGACGTGACTGACTCCTGTTCGCCAGAGAGCCATTTCCATGGTAAAATTATTCTCACTTTAGGCTGCGCCCAATTTTTTGTTTTTGAGAAGTCCATCGCCTGACTCCTGTTCGCCGTAGAGCCATTTCATGGTAAAATTACATCACTTTAGGCAGCGCCCAATTTTTTGTTGTCGATGTTCAATATTCCATCGACTGCTGTGTACCATAAATGGGTTCAATTTAGCCTAGCCGAGTCTTTCGCACAGCTTCTCTGCTGCTCTGGTACGAATTACTAAATACCGTGACAGCGATGTTCTACGAAGCAGATCTGTGCGTGTGTGTTGTTTTTGTTGTGTGCTCGCTTTGTGCCAAGGCACGTGCCAAGTGCCAAAAAGTTGGCGCAAACATTTGTTTTATTTTTCGCCTCCTCAGGTCGGTCACACGGTTGGTGACACAGACTTGATACTCGCAGGTCACGTGCGCGATACAGCGGCCCAAAATCCATTAATGGCTGCCGATCCTGAGGGGGGGGGGGGCAAAATAAACCCTCCAGGGGGTAAAACCAAATTACCATTTTGAAGGAGCGGGCCTCCGCCGTCAGCTGGTGCCGGCCGGCCGTAGATGTTGTGCCGCACAGCAGGATACTATGCCGCACAGCACTGAGGCACGCCACCCAGTGGCGGCTTGTGGTGACGTCACAGTCTGAGGTCCCCGCAACGGCCATACAGCGGTGGCCTGGCCGGCTGGGACCAAACTACGGAATTATCGACGATTTTGGCCACAAGGCAATGCCCCGATCGCATTGCCGGCCTCTAGCTATATGGGAGGGAGATCTCCACTTCGCCCGCCCGGGAGTCGCTAGTTCCCTAAATGGGACACCAAAGCTGCATACTAATTCTGAGTGAGTTATCAGCGCGTCTATAAGCTCTAAGAAGAAAGTTATCAACACACTTAGTTTATGAGGAATGTTCCTTTAGTGCCTAACATTCATCCTAAAAGCATCACTAGTTTTGATTTATCTGTGTAATGGTACTCTACAAGAAGAAACTCAATGCAAAATACATAAAAGTATAAGTGAGCCGAATTGTTTCATTCAAAAACGTATATTTCCGGTGCGCCACCTTTTCACCAAATTGAACTCCGTCCCTGCACAGCAACGGCGTAACGCACGCCCCCGTATCACCGCCGTCAAACTGAATTGTCCGCGAGAGCATCGCTGTTTGGCAGCGAAGTAAACGCTCTGCCGTGAAGCGCTGGAAACAGCGTGTCAGTTTGTTTACTGCCGGAGTTGACCGTCCGTCAGTCACCAGGGGAGTGTTTGGTCGGCTCAGGGCAGGCGAGAATGAGGGAGTTTCGCAGATGAGGGACGGATGAAGCTGAGGTCTGGAGGATGTGCGG
>JAXIVJ010006721.1:0-47500 GCA_036785665.1 Chirona hameri | reverse complement strand
GACTCCTTTCAGGTAAGGAGCTTCTCAGACTAGAATATACGTAAAGCCTTTCAACACCTGGCAAGGGGCCTCTCAGACCGGACGATGGCCCTCTCAGGTCGATCGATAATCCTCTCAAAGAAGCAGATGTTCATTGTTCCTCTCTTAACGACTTAACCCTATTACCGGCTGGGAGGGGGGCGGTGAACATTCCTCCCCCTCCCCGTCATGTTTTTCGCATATATCTCCAGAACGGCTGGGGGCAGACCCATGACATTTTGGGACTTTTCCTAGAATTGAATCTCGCATATGGAGTCAAAATTGTGAGTTCCTTGCCTTAAGATAGGCGGTTCCAGGGCCCGTTTTTTTAGTTTTTTGTCGGTGACATTTGGCGAAAATACGGAGATGCGATCTTCACGGCTTCTTCCTAACTGCCTGAAGCATAAAGTAGTTACACAGGTTTACGGTAATTGAAACAGGTGAAAATTAATTGATTTTAGTGAACTATAATAAATATTGCACAGCAGAGGCGGCTTCGGGGACATGAAAAGGGGAGGTTTGCAGGAAGTTTTTTTATATTTTGCCTCCCCTTTTCGCTAACCTGGCACCGCCTATGTATGAAAATATGCTTTATAACTGTAGTGTCCGATGTCACAATAACACACCATTTCATTTATTAAAAGAAACAACAACAAAAGACGTTTTTTTTAGGCATTTATTTTACCCCCAATATTTAGTGACCTGAAAACACCTATGATTTGTGCATTTTTAAAAATCACCATCATATATCAATCCCAAATTCAATATCTATAGATACCCATTTGTTGGTTTAAATCGGTTGATAAACATGACAGCTGTGTTGGATCACAAATACCTCTAATAGTTGTAGTTGTTGCCCCCATGTTGCCCCCTATCAAACATTTCTGATTTTTTTTTCTCGAAATGTAGATCGTGTTGAGATAAATCAAACGCCGTTTGATTTTTGAAAATCGAACGGGTGCATCTCGAGATCTCCGGGGGGGCGAATCCGCCCCCCCCCCCTGCCGCTAATATGGGTAAAAAGGAGCCTGCCGCTAATAGGCGTAAAGCTCTCAGGCCGGACAAACACCTTTTTAGATCGATTGAGGGTCCTCTCAAAGTGGTAAACGTCCATCTCAGGTCGGCATGGGTCCTTCCCAGGCTTGGCAAAAGTTCTACGCTTCGGCGTGAATAATCGTTTTCGTTATTCTAGAACAACAAAGAAGCTGCTTTGGAGGGGCCAAAGCCCAAGTCACATAATTAAAAAACAACATCGGATTTCGCTTTTTCATGCATGAATTGGTGATTTAAAACAAACTTCCCTTCGTAAACAAATTGCGTAGATTTGCATTTAAATTAGGAAATGCGCCATTTTTTGGCCGATTTCAGGCGATTTGGGAGGCTGGCACTTCGGCCTCCTTGGATACGCCAGTGGCCATAAAACATTCGGGAGGGGGGAGGGGGGAGCGAGAGCACCTTTAACCTGTGCGGCGCTGGGGGGTAAATTTTACCCCCCTCCCGGATTTTCTCCATAACTTAAAAACTATGACAGATATCGAAATGAAACTTTCGGTACCTTATGGTACATCAATTCTACATCTTGTGTTACAATTTTTTTTGAAATTCGTGAACATTTTGAGGAGATAATGACGTTTTAGTAACGTCATGTCATGTCATTTTTGGTGAAAAAACGTTACATGTTTGAAAAATCGTAGAAAAAAGCGTGTTGATGAAAATCGCAAATAAAAGGCGTCAAAAGAAAGAAAATAACATTGTCTTTAACATGGCTATCTCAGATGTTCACAATTTTGGGTTTTTGACCCCCAAAAATGCAAAAACTGATTTTTGGGGAAGAATTTCCACAAAAGTTTTTTGTTTGAAGATTTTCAAAAAACCGGAAGATATATTAGAAAACCGAGTATGAACGATGTTCAAACCAAATTTCAAAGCAATTTCTTTATTTTTGACTGACTTATGGCTCTCTAAGAATAAGTAACTCATGACGTCATTTTTTTTAATTGCGTTTTTTGGCTTTTACTGACCAGATACAGACAAATAAATGCCACCACTGTATTTCGAAGACAAAACTAGTCTAGAAACATGCAATGTTTATTTAGATTAATCAATTTCAAATTTTGACCTTATTGTGACCTGACCTTGACCTGAGGGCGATTATATGGTGTCAAGCTGTGAAAATGGCTTCTTCTATCGAATTATACGTGTAAAATAACCCATACAACATGTGTCGCATGGCTTTCGCAGACCTGTGACCTTTTGTGACCTGCCCTTGACCTTGACCTTTGCTTAAAATTTCACTTTTACTTATGCAGGAGATGCATTATACATTTGGGAGCACTTTGTGAGATAACAGTTGCAATACAAGGGTTTGGATGGAAAGTATAGCCCAAAAACCCAAATACTTACATTTTGACACTTGACCTGACCGTGACCTGACATGTGACCTTATGTTAATATTTTCGGGCATGCGTTGGATTCTTCTCACTGAGAGCTTTCGATCCCCGCCTTACGCATCTCGCTGCGGTTATTGGTTCGGAAGATACGAGGGGGGTAAAATTTACCCCCCAGCGCCGCACGTTCGGATGGAGACCCCAGCGCCGCGCGGGTTAAGGTGCCAAACTCAACATTGGTGGGGAGGGCGAAGGGGGTAGCGAGGGCCACTCCAAAAGTGTATAAATCGACACCTATGTCTGTACCTATATATCAAGTAATCTAAGGGTGGAAAGTATTGGGGGGGCGAGAGCACGTCATTGGGTGGCCGAGAGCCCCATGGGCGAACTCAACATGGGGGGGGGGGCGAGGGCCCCCAAAAGTATATAAATCGACACCTATGACTCTGGAGCCTATACTATTGACCTGAGCTCAAAGTTGAGGGCACATATGGCGATTGCATATTTCAAGAGCTTTCGATTGTTTTTTTTTCCTCGTTTGTTTCTAGTTATCATACATAGTTCCCGAGATAGTTGGGAGTTTCTGGAGCGAAGTCCTAAAACTCAAAAAAATCTGACCTTCGATTACCTCTGGTGACCTCAATATTAACCTGACCAAAAACAAAGTCCGATATACCTTCGATAGAGCTTGTCTCGAGCTTTCTAATGCCGTTTTCTGCTTGTCGCTATGTTACGTGGTTTTCGAGATCTTAGGGGGTGGGTGAAATGCCCCCCCCCCCCCTCCAGGGCGTATAATTATCAGAGGCCCTCCAGGGCGCGTGTTAACCCGCGCACTGCAGGAGGGTTGATTTCCGCATTCCCCCCCCCCCCCCGCCCCCGCTCATGTTTTTTTCTCAGATTGCGAAAAGACGGCGGCGCGCAGCGCCTCCGGGTTTCAGCACACCTGTTAGGACATCAATTGCGCACACTTTGAGAAAGAAAAAATACCTCGGGTCATCTCAGGTCAGGTCACCAAACCAGGTCAAGTGACTCCACCTCCAAAAACGTTTGCTGTTGTGCAAAAGCCAGAGTTTCTCACCGATCAGTTTCAAACTTACAGGGTGTCATGAGGGCATAAGTACTTACAATTCGTATACCTCGGAAATATTCAAATGCTTCCTATTTCAAGGATATGCATGCTATTAGTCCAATTACTTCTGGATCATGTTATTATAGGATTTTCTTGATGATCCATGCATAAGTTGTGTTCAGTGACCCCTATGGGGTCATTTGAGGTCATTCGAGTTCACCATCACTTGTTTGTCAATAATTCGCGACATAAGCAGATATAGAAGTAAGACCGACAGAAATGTGTTTGCCTCGTCGAGACACGGCTCCCTATATGCAACATGACTCACTTGGGTCTTGACCTCAGGCCAAGGTCACGTGACATGTGGTCAACATTTTAAGTTGACCTAACGAAGTAACGATGCATATCATTCGAAGCACCTTGACGAGACAAACACAATGGCGTAAACAGTTTCTCGTTAGCCTTATTAGGTAAAAAGTTATCAGCAAAAATCGGTTTACATAAAAAAAACAGGATTTGTTCCCCTTTTTTGACCTCTGTAGCCTCAAATATTGGCCCTAGATCAAATTTGAGGACACCATGTCGATTGCAAATTTCAATGGCTGGCGCTCGCTATTTTCCGTTTGTTTTTAGCAAGCATAGTTTCTGAGATATATGGGAATTTCTGGAGCGAAGTCCTAAAACAGGAAAACTGGAAAATTTGACCTTTGATGACCTCTGGTGACCTCAATTTTGACCTGACCTAAAAATACTGCTTACGTTCGATAGAACTTGTATCAAGCTATCAAATGCTGTTTTCCGCTTGTCGCTACTTAGCGTAGTTTTCGAGATCTCACGGAGGGGCGGAAATCCCCTCCCCGCAGTTCGTGTTCGGCGCAAACCCCCTGCAGTGCGCAGGTAACCCGCGCGGCGCTGGGGTCTCCAGCCGAACGCGCGGCGCTGGGGGGTAAATTTTACCCCCCCTCGTATCTTCCGAACCAATAACCGCAGCGAGACGCACAATGCGGCGATCGCAAGCTCTCAACGAGAAGAATCGAATGCATACTCGAAATTCTTAAAATAAGGTCACATGTCAGGCCACGGTCAGGTCAAATGTAAAATGTAAGTATTTGAGTTTTTGGGGCTATACTTTCCATCCAAAGCCTTATATTGCAACTATTATCTCACAAAGTGCTCCAGAGTGTATAATGCATTTCCCGCATAAGTAAAAGTGAAATTGTAAGCAAATGTCAAGGTCAAGGTCAGGTCACACAAGGTCACAGGTCTACGAAAGCCATGCGACACATGTTGTATGGGCTATTTTACACGTATATTCGATAGAAGCAGCCATTTTCACAGCCTGACACCATATAATCGTCCTCAGGTCAAGGTCAGGTCACCATAAGGTCAAAATTTGAAATTGATTAATCTAAATAAACATTGCATGTTTCTAGACTAGTTTTGTCTTTGAAATACAGTGGTGGCATTTATTTGTCTGTATCTGGTCAGTAAAAGTCAAAAAACGCAATTAAAAAAAATGACGTCATGGGTTACTTGTTCTTAGAGAGCCATAAGTCAGTCAAAAATAAAGAAATTGCTTTGAAATTTCGTTTGAACATCTTTCATACTCGGTTCTCTAATATATCTTCCGTTTTTTTGAAAATCTTCAAACAAAAAACTTTTGTGGAAATTCTTTCCCAAAAATCAGTTTTTGCATTTTTGGGGGTCAAAAACCCAAAATTTTGAAAATCTGAGATAGCCATGTCAAAGACAATGTTATTTCCCTTCTTTTGATTCTTTTTATTTGCAATTTGCAGTAACACGCTATTTTCTACGATTTTGCAAACATTTAACGTTTTTTCACCAAAAATGACATGGCATGACGTCACTAAAACGTCATTATCTGCCACAAATTTTTACGAATTAAAAAAAAAAATGGCAAAAGACGTAGAATTGATGCACCATAAGCTACCGGAAGTTTCACTTTGATATCTGTCATAGTTGTCAAGTTATGGAGAAAATCCGGGAGAGGGGGTAAAATTTACCCCCCCCCCAGCGCCGCGCGGGTTAAAGGCCTCCGAGAGGCGTAGACAAGATTATATATGGAAACCACTAAAAGTTTAAAAGGATTTCGCAGTTAATGGCAAGAAACACTGCCTGGAAAGTGTCAACAACTTTTGTGGGCTAAACTTATGACCAAATAATTGGCAAGAATAAATGCTGTTCTTTATACATTATGATGCAAAAATATTAAATAAATGTTTACGTCGAAAACATAAACAGCTAAAGCAAGCTGAGCAAGTCGAAGCAACTTCGCAGCGCGAAGCACAAAGCAACAACAAGGGACGTTTGTTTTATAGCCCGCATAATACAGCGCATTCCGATGAGGTTGTAAAGTTAGGTATGATTTTTGAGGATTTTCTCTAAAAACAGATTTGCAGTTCCAGGTCCCCCGATGTGCCTGTTGGTGGCTGGGAGTATAGCCTGGATGTCTGTGGGGTACTATGTCTATGATCAGATACTATGTCTGGCCGATGGCATACAACATCGTACGCTCTCTGGGGTGTCACGGGTAATATTGGAAAGCAGACGAAGCCAGGAGCGGCTGTGCCCGCGTCTCGGCATCTCGGCGGCTGCCATATGACTGACCTCAGATCCTCACTACACATAAGCCGGTATCAGCCCAGCTTAGCCCAGCCCAGCCCAGCCCAGCCCAGCTTAGCCCAGCTTAGGCCCCCACTAACGGCACAGTCACCGCCGCCCCGGCTCCGGAGGAACAAAGTCGCAGCCAAGGCCCGGCGGTGATGTGGCGGGCCGCGCCAGGCAGAGTGCGGTGCCTTGCAGGCAATCTGCGATCTAAGTGCAACAGCGGAAGAGCGAGAACGGTTTTGCAAGGTGTCATTGATTTTGTCGCGCTGCTGTTTAGTTCAGAGAGCGCCGTGAGTTGATAAGTGGTCCGATGCGCTGGTGTGACGCCACCCGAGACTTAGCAATATTCCGAGAGAAAGTTGACAGAAAAGACAGGCAGAAAGTGAAGTTGCAATCGGATCGTAATAATATTACACAATAGATATTTAAATGTGTCAGCAATTTACATTACAGCCTGACGATTAAAGTAACGCGCTTGCCTTGGTTTCAGTCACTTGATCTTATTATAAACAGATGAAACGCGGCGCATTGCTGCGGTTAAATTCGCATTGCATAAAGCCTTTCATAAACAGATTGATGCTGTACCGAGTATGTGACAGTTGACTTAGGCGATAGAAGGTCTGATACAGCCTTGTTACATTTTGTTGTGGATTATTAAGGAAATGTGTCCATTTTCGGCCGATTTTAGTTTCTTTTGGGGGGGCATGTACCCTTTGCCTTCCCTTAGTGAGAATTGTTGAACAAAAACGTTGACAAAATTATCCCCACATTGAGAATTCCGGGACAATGCCCGACGAAGACACAATTTTTCTTTGCAGGTTTGAAGTGATTAGTAATATTCCCACGATTTTGCATCATTTAGTACTCAAATCGTCATTAAGGAGCAATTCCAAACTTTGTAAAACCTTCGGCAAAAAGTTTCATATTACTTCAGTCGTCATGGCCGGTTGTGGATAGCGATATATGCAAGACGGCTGAAATATTTTGAAAGCCACACTTCACTTTCGGCCAAACTTTGACTTTATTAGCATATGATTGGCATACTCGTATAACAATGAGGCCAAAACTAGCAGTTTTAACACAACAATTGTAAGCGCGTCGCTGGCGCAGAGCGGGGAGGATGCTGGGAGAGGAGGGGGAGGAGTCCTGTCTCGCGGTCGGCTGTATAGTGTATGGAGGCCTCCCCACTCCTGGGAAGTGCCGGCAGAGCGGGGAGGATGTTCGGAGGGGAGGGGGAGGAGTCCTGTCTCGCGGTCGGCTGTACAGTGCTGTGTATGGAGGCCTCCCTTCCCCTGGGAAGTGCCGGCAGAGCGGGGATGATGCTGGGAGGGGAGGGGAGGAGTCCTGTCTCGTGGTCGGCTGTATAGTGCTGTATATGGAGGCCTCCCCTCCCCTGGGATGTGCCGGCAGAGCGGGAGGGGGGATGGTCGGAGGGGAGGGGGAGGAGTCCTGTCTCGCGGTCGGCTGTATAGTGCTGTATATGGAAGCCTCCCCTCCCCTGGGAAGTGCCGGCAGAGCAGGGAGGATGTTCGGAGGGGAGGGGGAGGAGTCCTGTCTCGCGGTCGGCTGTATAGTGCTGTGTATATGGAGGCCTCCCCTCCCTTGGGAAGTGCCGGCAGAACGGGGATGATGCTGGGAGGGGAGGGGAGGAGTCCTGTCTCATGGTCGGCTGTATAGTGCTGTATATGGAGGCCTCCCCTCCCCTGGGATGTGCCGGCAGAGCGGGAGGGGAGATGGTCGGAGGGGAGGGGGAGGAGTCCTGTCTCGCGGTCGGCTGTATAGTGTATGAAGGCCTCCCCTCCCCTGGGAAGTGCCGGCAGAGCGGGGATGATGCTGGGAGGGGAGGGGAGGAGTCCTGTCTCGTGGTCGGCTGTATAGTGCTGTATATGGAGGCCTCCCCTCCCCTGGGATGTGCCGGCAGAGCGGGAGGGGAGATGGTCGGAGGGGAGGGGCGGAGTCCTGTCTCGCGGTCGGCTGTATAGTGTATGGAGGCCTCCCCTCCCCTGGGAAGTGCCGGCAGAGCGGGAGGATGTTCGGAGGGGAAGGGAGGAGTCCTGTCTCGCGGTCGGCTGTATAGTGTATGGAGGCCTCCCCTCCCCTGGGAAGTGCCGGCAGAGCGGGGAGGATGTTCGGAGGGGAGGGGGAGGAGTCCTGTCTCGCGGTCGGCTGTATAGTGTATGGAGGCCTCCCCTCCCCTGGGAAGTGCCGGCAGAGCGGGGAGGATGTTCGGAGGGGAGGGGGAGGAGTCCTGTCTGGCGGTCGGCTGTACAGTGCTGTGTATGAAGGCCTCCCCTCCCCTGGGAAGTGCCGGAAGAGCGGGGAGGATGTTCGGAGGGGAGGGGGAGGAGTTCTGTCTCGCGGTCGGCTGTATAGTGCTGTATATGGAGGCCTCCCCTCCCCTGGGAAGTGCCGGCAGAGCGGGGAGGATGCTGGGAGGGGAGGGGGAGGAGTCCTGTCTCGCGGTCGGCTGTATAGTGTATGGAGGCCTCCCCTCCCCTGGGAAGTGCCGGCAGCGCGGGGAGGATGGTCGGAAGGGAGGGGAGGAGTCCTGTCTCGCGGACGGCTGTATAGTGTATGGAGGCCTCCCCTCCCCTGGGAAGTGCCGGCAGAGCGGGGAGGATGCTGGGAGGGGAGGGGGAGGAGTCCTGTCTCGCGGTCGGCTGTATAGTGCTGTATCTGGAGGCCTCCCCTCCCCTGGGAAGTGCCAGCAGAGCGGGGAGGATGGTCGGATGGGAGCGGGAGGAGTCCTGTCTCGCGGTCGGCTGTATAGTGCTGTGTATGGAGGCCAGCCCTCCCCTGGGAAGTGCCGGCAGAGCGGGGATGATGCTGGGAGGGGAGGGGGAGGAGTCCTGTCTCGCGGTCGGCTGTATAGTGTATGGAGGCCTCCCCTCCCCTGGGAAGTGCCGGCAGAGCGGGGAGGATGTTCGGAGGGGAGGGGGAGGAGTCCTGTCTGGCGGTCGGCTGTACAGTGCTGTGTATGAAGGCCTCCCCTCCCCTGGGAAGTGCCGGCAGAGCGGGGAGGATGTTCGGAGGGGAGGGGGCGGAGTCCTGTCTCGCGGTCGGCTGTATAGTGTATGGAGGCCTCCCCTCCCCTGGGAAGTGCCGGCAGAGCGGGGAGGATGTTCGGAGGGGAAGGGAGGAGTCCTGTCTCGCGGTCGGCTGTATAGTGCTGTGTATGGAGGCCTCCCCTCCCCTGGGAAGTGCCGGCAGAGCGGGGATGATGCTGGGAGGGGAAGGGGGGGAGTCCTGTCTCGCGGTCGGCTGTATAGTGTATGGAGGCCTCCCCTCCCCTGGGAAGTGCCGGCAGAGCGGGGAGGATGGTCGGAGGGGAGGAGAGGAGTCCTGTCTCGCGGTCGGATGTATAGTGCTGTGTATGGAGGCCTCCCCTCCCCTGGGAAGTGCCGGCAGAGCGGGAGGGGGGATGGTCGGAGGGGAGGGGGAGGAGTCCTGTCTCGCAGTCGGCTGTATAGTGCTGTATATGGAGGCCTCCCCTCCCCTGGGAAGTGCCGGCAGAGCGGGAGGATGCTGGGAGGGGAGGGGGAGGAGTCCTGTCTCGCGGTCGGCTGTATAGTGCTGTGTATGGAGGCCAGCCCTCCCCTGGGAAGTGCCGGCAGAGCGGGGATGATGCTGGGAGGGGAGGGGGAGGAGTCCTGTCTCGCGGTCGGCTGTATAGTGCTGTGTATGGAGGCCTCCCCTCCCCTGGGAAGTGCCGGCAGAGCGGGGATGATGCTGGGAGGGGAGGGGGAGGAGTCCTGTCTCGCGGTCGGCTGTATAGTGCTGTATATGAAGGCCTCCCCTCCCCTGGGAAGTGCCGGCAGAGCGGGGAGGATGGTCGGAGGGGAGGGGGAGGAGTCCTGTCTCGCGGTCGGCTGTATAGTGTATGGAGGCCAGCCCTCCCCTGGGAAGTGCCGGCAGAGCGGGGATGATGCTGGGAGGGGAGGGGGGGGGGGGAGTCCTGTCTCGCGGTCGGCTGTATAGTGTATGGAGGCCTCCCCTCCCCTGGGAAGTGCCGGCAGAACGGGAGGGGGGATGGTCGGAGGGGAGGGGAGGAGTCCTGTCTCGCGGTCGGCTGTATAGTGCTGTGTATGAAGGCCTCCCCTCCCCTGGGAAGTGCCGGCAGAGCGGGGAGGATGTTCGGAGGGGAGGGGGCGGAGTCCTGTCTCGCGGTCGGCTGTATAGTGTATGGAGGCCTCCCCTCCCCTGGGAAGTGCCGGCAGAGCGGGAGGATGTTCGGAGGGGAGGGGGAGGAGTCCTGTCTCGCGGTCGGCTGTATAGTGCTGTATATGGAGGCCTCCCCTCCCCTGGGAAGTGCCGGCAGAGCGGGAGGATGTTCGGAGGGGAGGGGGAGGAGTCCTGTCTCGCGGTCGGCTGTATAGTGCTGTATATGGAGGCCTCCCCTCCCCTGGGATGTGCCGGCGCCCAGTGCTGGATATTTTCAACCCTGCGTGCGGCTCGAGTACCTTCGTAGGTACTTTCGTTGTTATGCTCGTTATGTAATGTGTTTAGTTGCCGTATTCGTCAGAATGTATTATTTGTATTAATATGTTTGCGATATTGCTGTATTTTCTATAAGCACGAGTCGCTTTCTTGTGCGATAATGTTCGTCAATTTACCGTACTGAAATATTCTGTTGGTACTTGGTACTTGTTAGATCCGAACTATACTAAACTATTCTGTTGGTACTTGGTACTTGTTAGATCCGAACTATACTTAAATATTCTGTTGGTACTTGGTACTTGTTAGATCCGAACTATACTTAAATATTCTGTTGGTACTTGGTACTTGTTAGATCCAAACTATACTTAAATATTATGTTGGTACTTGGTACTTGTTAGATCCGAACTATACTTAAATATTCTGTTGGTACTTGGTACTTGTTAGATCCAAACTATACTTCAATATTCTGTTGGTACTTGGTACTTGTTAGATCCGAGGTAAGCTCGGCGGGTATATCAGTTGCGAGCGGTGATTTTGGTGGTTGGAGACGTCGGCACAGGACACGATGTTCGCTTTGTTATAGTGCCTGCAGCAGGTCGAAACGGTCGATGAGAGACCGTAATTTTGTTTTGTAATTTCTAGTTTGCATTTCGCCAGCTTTAACCCTATTTGTAACAGGCTCCTTGGTACCCCTATTTGTAACAGGGGGGGGGGGCAGATTCCGCCCCCCGGAGATCTCGAGATCTACCCGTCCGATTTTCACAAATCAAACAGCGTTTGATTCCCCTCAACACGATCTACATTTCTAAAAAAAATAAAACATAAATCGAATTGGTTTATTAGGGGGGCAACAGAGGGGCAAAAACTACAAATTTTAGAGGTATTTGCGATCCAACACAGCTGTCATGTTTATCGACCGATTTTCACGCAACCAATGGAGATCGATAGAGATTGAATTGGAGATTAACATATGGCGGTAACTTTTACAAATTCAAAAATCATAGGCGTGTGCAGGCCACTCAATATGGGGTGAAGTACATGCGTAATAAAACCATTTCCTATGTTGTTTTTTTATAAATGAAATCGTGTGTTATTGTGACATTAAACAAGACAGTTATATATCATATTTTTGCCATAGACGGTACCAGGCTAATGAAAAAAGGGGGGTCAAATAGGGAAAAAATATTAACCGCAGGCAAGTTGCTACCCAGCACTCTAAATAAGTTATTGATAGTAGATAGATCCTTTTTGCATGTTGTACTTCATCATAGGCGTATCCAGGATCCAAACTGGGGAGGCGCAATACCTTTTGATAGGTATATTATCCTCTATTATGATACTAACTAATCAACAGTGTCTTTTTCACTTACAACTTCAATTCGCATTGCTTACTTCCCATTTTACCCTACCTGGACTCGCCTATTATCTTATAATCGTTCGTAGAGTACCCTGTGGTGCATGTTTCATCCGAAAACTGTAGTTTGTTATGTCATTGTAGGCCCATGCATCTTAGTTTCCTAGCAATAATACAACCCCCTTTCTTCCATTCCTGAGCGCGCCTCTGCAACAAAAATACTGCATTCCCTCTTCTGGTGTCATATGTGCATATATCATTATAAACTAACCGTCTATTACGCCGTAATCGCTGGCATATCGTCATCACCATGCCAGTCACCTCCCTTTTCATGTGCCTGAACACGCCCCTGCACTCTAATTGAAAAACTATGATTATGAGCGGCCCGGCCCGACCCGGCACGACCTGGCCCGACCCGGCCCGTGGCGACGCTTTTGAGAAGCTCATATCTCTGCAGCTGCACGTCCGATTGACAAGCGATCTTCTTTGCTTAGCAGCCCCATCTAACCTACCCTGTTTGAGACCAGTGCCGACTCATGTGGGTGACTACCACTGCGCGTGGCGCGTGCCGCATGAGGGGTGCTGACAAGTATTTTCTCGCAATAACTCCGCAACGGCTGGGCAGATTATGTAAAAATTTCGTGTGTGGTTAGGGACTCCTCAGCCGCCACTTTACCACAAGTCAGGGGTGGGGTGACTCTGCACGTGCGCACGTGCACACCCCTATTATATATCTCAGGAACGGCTGAGCCGATTGTGTTCAAATTTGGTGTGTGGTTAGGGACCTCTCATCCGCCAGTTTCCCACAAGTCAAAGGTGGGTGGCTCTGCACGTGCGCACATGCGCAACTTTTTTTTCTATCTCAGAAACTACTTGCCCGATCGAGTTGAAATTCCCCATATATTTCCTTCACGCTCGCTCGTTCATCGCCAACTACGGCGCCTTACTGGTAAATTATGCAAATAATGGAAGTAGAAGCCTTCTATTACATCTTGATAGCTATAAATGCACCTTACATCGCTCTATTGGCTTCCCGCCAAGCATCGAATACTTCCTGGAAACCCCCTTGTCAAGACACTGAAACCGCCTCTGCCTGCATTTTTTATGATATTTCATTAACATCAACTAATTTGCACTTGTTTCAATCACCGTAAACCAATGTAACTCCTTCATACTTGAGGCAATTAGGAAGAAACCGTGCAGATCGCATTTCCGTAATATCGCCAAAGTTCGCCGCAGAACCCTCTAAAAAATGTGCCCTAGAACCGCCTCTGTTCAGGTTAAGAACTCAAAATTTTGACTCGATATGTGGAAATCTATTTTGAGAAAAGTCACAAAATGTTATGGCCCTGCTCCCAACCGTTCTGGAGATATCTGCGAAAAACATGAGGGGGCGGAATCCGCCCCCCCCCCCCCCACCTGTTACAAATAGGGTTAATGTACCTGATTATTTCGTACTGTGTACTGTGTTGCCGAATGAATGGCCGAGTGACGTTGCCGAGTGAATGGCCATTGTGCGTTACTCATTCGTCGCTAATTGAACGTGTTCATTGGTTGGCTACTCTAAATGTTACTTGCTAAACGAGTGTGATTTGTCGTCCATAGTCTTAGATTGGTGTTTGATGATGTGTTTGCAGAAACCATGCCCATGATATGCCAACGTCTGGTCATGGCGTCAGCGTCATGTCATGGTCAGGTCGAATAAATCCCAGAGACAGGCATCGCGTTTGTGTTCGCGTTCGTGGAGGCAGCAGGCGGCTACAGTAATCAAAGGGCTTAAAGGGAGATAATCACATTTGTATTTATTTATTTGGCTAACGTTATGGTATTAAACTGATGTGATAAGAGTTGGAGAACGTTTAGAAACTTTTTCATTGTAAAAGAAGTTGTTCAAAATGATCATTTGTGCTAATCATATATTATTTTAATCAAAGGAAAAGCGGAACAATTCTAACGCGTTTCGATTAACAAATCAACATCAGATAATGATGAAAGCATCACCATTTTTAGCGTCAAAAACCAAGAACACTGTCACGAGTCAAACACTTCAACATGTCCTCTATTGGGAACATTGAACCGCTTACGTACTAAAACGCTGTCGATGCATTACTATACTGACATACGCTGTCATACACGTTTACTCTGCAAAATCATACACTGCCAAGTCATCTCTCGTACAAAGGCACAACAAGGTAAGACAACCGTTCACCACACAAAGGCACAACAAGGTAAGACAACAATAACAATCATTCACCGTAAGGTATACGAGTCATGTTGAAAGTAGCTAACAGAGGATTTGTGGTTACAATATTTATACCGACTCAATTGAACCATAAACTATTAAAGCTACCTAAAAGCGAGAATAAAAAAAACGGGAAGCTAAATCACATGTTTAGTAAGGCACCAAGACCTAGACTTAGCGTTCATAGTAGAGTTGATTTCTCTAATATAAACAGATTCAGTTAGGCGCAGGTCGGCTTCATGTTCTTTAGTGGTGAGGATTTGTATGTAAAAGTCGCTATTTATTTTTGTATTGTCCATATTCGTATGCTGTTATGAGGTGTGGTCCCCCAGACCGCTGTCAGGTTTCCGAAGACGAGCGTCACCCAGATGCTCATTAAATGCGCATGCTCATTAAATGATGCTCATTAAAAACACAATTAAATCGGACCCTAATAGGACGTCTAGACTGCCCTATATAGGTGGTTTGTATCCCTATACTTCTACACGCCAGACAAGTGATTTTGTAAATCGCCATGCGTGTAGTGCAAACTCCTTTCAGTCCATTTTCACACGTATGACAGTGTAATGTCCAGAGGGGCAGGGTGAGGGAGTAAGAGCTGAAGTCACAAGGTTCTTTTTAGGGTGTTGTTATTTGCCCAGCTTACTTTGATAAGAGCTTTTGACGAACGAATGGCTGCGGTTATCCTTGTGGTGAGCACCTCGTCGATGTAAGGGAGTTTCATACAAAATTATTCTTACGATTCTTGGATTGGCTGCGCTGTGCTCTAGTACAACTTCTTATCGATCGATTGATGAGCGCAATTCATTTCTTGGACATCTCGTCGCAGAAATTCCATTCTAGGACATCTTGTTGACGATTCAGGCTAATGGGGCCTACTTTACAGAACTCTACATCAAGCCTATGACAGCTCCTATAATATTGCACTTCCGTTCGGGCCACACCATGGTCACTAAGAAAGGCATACTAAAAGCTCAAATTAGACGGGCCATTAAACTCTCGTCAGATCCTGAAGAAGAAGTTTGAAGAATAAAGAAGTTTGAACAAAGTAAGTGAGCTGTTCAAAGTAAATGAGCATCCTACCGCGCTCATCAATCGATCGATAAGAAATTGTACTAGACCCCAGCACAGCCAACCCAAAAATCGTAAGAATAATTTTTATATGAAACTCCCTTACATCGACGAGGTGCTCACCACAAGGATAACCGCAGCCATTCGTTCGTCAAAAGCTCTTATCAAAGTAAGCTGGGCAAATAACAACACCCTAAAAAAGAACCTTGTGACTTCAGCCCTTACTCCCCCACCCTACCCCTCTGGACATAAATACTGTCATACGTATTAAAATGGACTGAAAGGAGTTTGCACTACACGCATGGCGATTTACAAAATCACTTACCTGGCGTGTAGAAGTATAGGGATTCAAGCCACCTATATAGGGCAGTCTAGACGTCCTATTAGGGTCCGATTTAATGAGCATTTGGGTGACGCTCGTCTTCGGAAACCTGACAGCGGTCTGGGGGACCACACCCTAGAACAGCATACGAATATGGACAATAAAGAAATAAATAGCAACTTTTACATAGAAATCCTCACCACTAAAGAACATGAAACCGACCTGCACATAGCTGAATCTGTTTATATTAGAGAAAGCAATCCTACTATGAACGCTAATTCTAGGTCTTGGTACCTTACTAAACATGTGATTTAGCTTCCCGTTTTTTTTCTCCACTTTTTTGTAGCTTTAATAGTTTACGGCTCAATTCAGTCGGTATAAATATTGTAACCACAAATCCTCTGTTAGCAACAAGTTTTCAACATGACTCGTATACCTTACGGTGAATGATTGTTATCTATCGGTTGTCTTACCTTGTTGTGCCTTTGTACGAGAGATGCCTTGGCAGTGTATGATTTTGCAGAGTAAACGAGTATGACAGCGTATGTCAGTATAGTAATGCATCGACAGTGTTTTAGTACGTAAGCGATTCAATGTTCCCAATAGAGGACATTTTGAAGTGTTTGACTCGTGACAGTGTTCTTGGTTTTTGACGCTAAAAACGTTGATGTTTTCATCATTCTCTGATGTTGATTTGTTAATCGAAACGCGTTAGAATTGTTCGGCTTTTCCTTTGATTAAAATAATATATTATGAGCACAAATGATCATTTTGAGCAACTTTTTTACAATAAAATGATGTGATCTAAATTTTAGAATTAAATAAAATTATTCCCTGCGACCGGCCACAGGCCATCCCAGTCAGGGGCAAATAGCGAGCGCCGAAGCGACTCGAACCCGAGCTGCCACTACCGGGTGAGGTCAGAAGTCCAGCGCTCTCCCAACTGAGCTACAGTAGCGGACAAACCTTGACCTTGACCTGAACTTCACCTAAGTGCCATTATATGGGGGTCAGCAGTGGCGTACCCAGGATTTACCCCAGGAGGGGGCAATTTTTGCACAAGGGGGCATAAAGTACCACCACCAAAACAAACTCAGCGGATTTGGCCCACTATATTTGTAAAAGGGCGTATTGTCACCATTTTCTTTTTTAAATAAAAAACCATTCGTTTTTGTCGACCAAAGGGGCACGTACAGACCTTCAAGTGTGGGCGCGAGGTAAACCAAACGCACAGAAATGTGCAACAGCACATATACACACAGACAAAATACACACATACAATATGCGCGCACCACGCAGTGGCCTAGAACGGTAGTCGAGATTTAAATGATGCCTTCCAAGAGCGCAATATCCCCTCAGGTCGGCAGTATATTGCGCTCTTAGGGCGGCATAATGTGCTCTGAGGGCGGCATAATGTGCTCTGAGGGCGGCAAGATGAATTCAGAAGGCGACAAGACATTTTCCGAGGGCGGCCTACTGCACTCCGAGGGCGGCAAAATGTCTTCCGAGGGCGACACGATGTTTTCAGAGGGCGGCATGATGCTTTCCCAGGGCGGCATAATGCGCTCTGAGGGCGGCATTATGCCTTCCGAGGGCAGCATAATGCCTTCCGAGGGCGGCGATGTCCCTTCTGAGGGCGGCATATTGCGTTGTGAGGGCGGCAGAATGCCTTCTGAGGGTGCCAGGGTGCCTTTCAGGAGTGCTACGACGCTGTCGGTAAACACAAGGGCGCCCTGGCGGCCTCCCGAGAATGCTACGGCGCCTTCGGCACCGGCAAACCCTTTGCAAGAACGGCGCCGCGGTGCCCGAGGGCGCCGTTTTCTAAGACAGGGGCTTCAGCCCCTACGGCCCCTCCCCTGAATCCGCCACTGTCTTAAGAATTGCTGAACTCTGAAAATGCGAGTTTTCACGGCGTTTACCAACTGCCACGCCCTCGGCCACAGAGCACATACAGAGCACACGTTGACTGCTCCTCCTATCCAATCAACTTCCCAACCAGCCAAAGCTTTGCATCCTGGGAAACATGCCACCTTACAGACGGCACGGCTGTCGGGCCTAAATACTTCAGTACTTCTTGTGGCATGCTGTAAATACTTCAGTAGTTGCCAGTCGATAAGGCCGAGATGCATAGAATGATGCATCTATGCATAGATGCATGATGCTCAATGTTCGATAGTATGTTGAAGGCGCTAGAATCCACGATTCTACTTTAAATTTCCCCTGTGTTTTCACTACGTTTTCTCTCTATATTTAGACAACATATATGTGAAATATTACATGCTGTTCAATGTTTAGGAACCACGAGTCTTCCATTTTTTGCAAAGAGTCATGCGCCAAAATAATTCCATATTGATAAAAATATGATTTCAACGATGCTCAACATCACAAATACATTGTTCCCAGAGTGTTTCGTAATGCTAGATAAATTGCGACAGTCTGGCCCAACAAAGCACGAAGCCAAGCCAGCTTGATGACGGGTCTGAGCAGCCTGGTTACTGAATGTGCCAAGGCCATGCCCTGTTTGACCATGGCATCAATCAATTACCTTGTTTCCATGGGCAGTCAACAAATTCGAATTAGCTAATTAGAATTAAGCCCCGCTGCTAATTATAATTAAGTACGCTTTTCATGGGCGCTGCGGCGTTAATTCTAATTAAGTAAGTCCAATTGAGCGGGCGCTAATTCACTTTTTCTGAATTAGTGGAGACATACCTTGCGCATCTCTTACATTAGATGGGCAGAATTGTGCGTTGAAACTGGCCAACAAGCATCCGGATTATGCCAAATAGGCTAGTAGACTGGTATCATTTTTAAGATTTTTTCATCGCTTGCGTTAAAGCTGCAAAATAATGCGATAATTTATTCAAATCCGCTGAAAAGAGGTTGCTTTAGAGGATCAACGCAACGAGCACTATCACGTGATGGAAAAAGAACTGCGATGAACTGCTCAATAAAATAGCAATGCTGAACTTACCTTTTCAGAGTAATTTTATTATCAATTAAACATATACAAGGACATAAACAGTGTATGATTGGCGCAAAAGCAAACGCTTAAATTAAAGCGCCTCTCCATGGAACCAAATTGCAATGACAAACAAAAGCAATGGCATGAGAGCAACAACGAAAATGCTGAAAAGAAACTAGCCATGAACAGATAATCAGACTGTGCCGACCCCGCCACCAGCCCGCCGAGCAACCATTAAATACCTTGTAGGTAGGTAGGTAGCCCAGGCGCCGGACAGCTTGAGTCGGGTCAGCTTGTAGAAACGATGTGTCGTGCCATGTTGGCGAGCTGAAGTAACTAGTACGAATGCTAAATGTTTGGAAGTGGTGAGCAATGATTGTTTCCTGGGCTTTGTTAAACTTTTCGCCGAAAAGGAGAATGTTAATTTTCCTTGTAGTCGAGGGGTTATCGAAATTAGGTATTAATATTCGTATCGCGTCTGTATCTGTGTCACCTGCTAAGGTCTGTATTTTTTCCCGTCCATAAGACTATATGCGAAGATCGTGAGCAACTTCAAGTAAAGCCTTGGAGTATTCGGCTGTCCAGTTAACGGATCTGTTCCTCGACCCTTGTGGCATTTTCCGAGCCGATATATGCCAGGACTTGCTATTTTCTTCAAAGAATACTTTCTCAACTCAAATAGCTTTGCACCAACATTCGGATTTTAAGGTGATTTTAAAACAAAAACACTTTAACCTCAGTATTATAGACCTATTCAACAAACTACCTCACGCAACATGCTGTTTTAGCGTTGGGTTTTGGTTAGGTTATATAATTTAGATATATGAGGCCTGTATATTATTTATATATTATTGGCTTAGGTGACGTCACACCTTCGGGGTGACGTAATGACACTTTTGAAGACGTCATAGATAGGCCGAATATTATTGGACAATTACATTTGCAATGCAGAAGTGGCCTATAAAAAAAGTTGCAGCAGCCTTTTGATAAGTTTCTGTTTTGTTCTTTCTTTATTGTAGATATCTTGCAGTCCCGTTGTGATGCCTGAAGTACGTGCCTTTGAATTGCTTATGATAATTGATTTATACAATGTGATCCGGATGGAAGGTAAACGAAAAGGGATTCCTCAATTCTTTGAAGTTTGATTTAATCGACAATGCTTTCATGGAAGACCAAGAAAGTAGCGATGATGACGGTGTCATGAATCACGTCAACGAAGACCGTGATCATCAGCCGATGAGGTGAGTTGCTTCATCTCCATCTTCTTAAAATCCACCAGTTTCCGCGATATGTGCCCGCTTATTTTATCGCCGGCGCCGATATCGTCGAAATTGTATTCCAAAATCGGGCACATCCAGACATTTTTAGCTTAGACATTCTGAGGAGCATGACGGGAGATAACGTCATAGTTTCTGACGTCATTCGCCAGTTAGCCTCCGCCCAGGCTCAGTGCGCCTTACTGCGCATGCGCAGTCAAATATTCTTAGATGCCGAACAGGCCTATGGTTTGAGCTCTTTCAAGAACATCTTATGAAGCTTCGCGGCTCGTGCGTCATATCTCAGACATCTTCTGGCGGCCAGACGGTACAATAGCATAAAAACGAGGCACTTAAATCAAATTATCACGCTAATTCAGCGCGGAAATTGGTCTTAATTCTAATTAGCTAATTCGAATTAGAACTGAAGAACTGCTATTTCCATGGGCAGATAATTCGAATTAAAACCTCAATTCTAATTAGCGGCTTAATTATAATTAACTTGAGCCCATGGAAACGAGGTAAATGTCTTCAGTAAACAAAATGCGGTGAATATGCCTTGCTTGACTGAACCGAACATCATCAGCTTTGTGCTTTTGTGGGACACTTCTCTGCTGATGCCAGGTACGGTGCATTGCAGAGTTTTTTGCTTCTTGTCGGATATGTGCGCAAATGAAAGGCCACCGTAAGCGATTTGTTATTTCCTGACTATCAGGGAAAACTAACTGCAACATTGTTTCCATGTGGATGTTTTTGCTGTACATACTTGATACAATGAGCACATAACTGAAGACAACTTTCACATAAGAGTTATCAGTGGAATAAATTGAACTAATTACACATGTTTATTGACGATGTTGCGTTATAAAAGTGGCGAATTTTATGGTGATTATGAGGCATTCCGACTCCTGGGAGCTTCCAGGGTGTACGGGCATTTCTGGTCCTTTTGGTCTGAAAAAATGCCTTTGAATGCAGTAATTAAATTCCACGGAACTGCGAGTTGGTAGCGTTGCAAACCTTTTCTTTAAAACTGTAAAAGTGCGTGACTTATTATTGAGTGGAATAGTTCGTAGTACATATATACAACCTGCTTGTCCTGGCATATTACCTGGCCTGTCAGGTTAAAGATATCAAGCAAGCAAAAATCATGACGAATGCCTCATAAGCGACTATACTACAAACTAATTTGTATAATGATAAGAGAATCGAAGAAGTTGTTTGAATTACGAAAAGCTTCCGAGAACCACCAGTCCAAAAATTTACAACATTAAAATGGACGGAAAATAATTTCGTGCTGGTTCGTAATGATACTACGAACATCAATGTGCATTGTGCACCAAAAGCTTGTATTATGTTAAAAATCGGGGGCCGCCATTCTAATGCCCAGGCTCCACTGTGCACTTTTGCGTGATGCGTTTTTTCGATTTATCGTTTTATCGTTTTATCGTGTCGCTTTTACATTTTTACACTTTCTAGCTTTTGCGCTCTATCGTTTCCTCAAGCATTAACACATGTTTCACGTGACACACTTCGTTAGGGAATTTCCGAGACGGGTGGAACTGTGACACAATCGGATTATCACAATATTTTTGTTTCGCCGCGATATTGTGATTCAAGATAAAGTTATCTTACATCAAACCCGCACTACATCGTAGTTTTTACCTTTTTCTCACCCTTCCTCAACTATACTACTTATTTCCCACGCCGGTACCTGTCGCAACGGTGGCCGGGAGGTTATAGGCGCTGATCAAAATGGTATAATTATCCGAAGATTATCCGAAGAAGATTACGGGTTTCAAGCCCTGTCAGACGGCTTCTTCGCCGTATCACATTTTTCTCTAATAAAAGACGAGGCGAAGCACAAAAAGATGTAATTTCCCAGGAAAAACTTGCATACAAAACGTCAACAATCGTTGTTCCGCTGCGCACAAAGCTTAATTGAATAGGTATGTATCAATATATGATCATGGTAAATACCTGTTGTGTGTACGGCAGAGCTTGGTTAGATTCCAACAACCATACGAATATGTATGTATGCATCGTAAGCGAGTCAAAGCGACTCCACTGATGATTTGCACGCTGGCTAAACCGCAGGCTTTAATTTGTTCCTTCACAAGCAACCTCTTGCTTCTCCACTGTCCACAGCTCATTAAATGGATATTAGGAAACCACAGATCACTTTTAAATTCCCTAGCTTCCTCTCACTTATGACGTGAACTCCTAACATTCATGACATCAAGTTGAAGCCGCTTGAAGCACACACAAGTTGAAACCGCTTGACACTGCCACAACGGAACCAACCGTCCGACACACGCAAAGATGGCCATCGGAATGTTTTGTTTACATTACGCAACGGCGAGCTCAGAAGCTCAGCTTTCTTTTCAAACGCAAGGTGGCATGAGTAGTTTAAATACGTCAAATAGATTCTTTGCAAATATTCGCTTGAAACACAGCCACAAATCACTTGAAAGGTGGCATGATGAGCACAGCAAAATTAAAAAGTGCAAAAACTTTCAACCGATCAAACATTTTCTTGTTTTATCCTTTCTTATTTGTTCATTTTTTTCGTGTTGATTAGACGTTTTCTGGTTACACTTTTGCACTTTTCCGTTTCGATTTTGAGGTTTACCGTACCGATTACGCACTTTTTCATTTATCCACGTTCTCATTTCGTTCAGTGGAGCCTGCACTGAATATTAACACGTAGTTAACATTTTTTTATGAACGTGAGAAAACGCAAAGTCGACCTGATAAAACGTAAAAACGAAGCGATAAATTGCCAAAGCGCGCAGTGGAGCCCGGCAGGAAGGCTTTGTTACGTGCTGTTTAAGCGCCACTCATATTTCATTCGTGTTCTTATACGCGCGTGGTTACAATCCCAGCCACACATATCACAATCGAAACCAAACACATCCACATTCCCCACATTCACAATAAGGCGTACTGAAACAACTCTATCCTACATCGTTTTTCAAGCCACCAGTAAAATACCCGATGTCTTAATGGACGTGTTAGTGACCATTACCGTGAGCATACTGAATAAGGTTTGTGGCGATGTTGGCAAATATGGCTGTCTGTTTTGCATAATGGCCTCAGGCCGGCTGCACCTGCTCCCTCCTCAATCTGTCATGGAAATTAGAGCTGTGCGATACTGCAGTCCAAATGAAGGCATAAACTGCGGTCCTCCCGAGTCTAGATGTTTAGTCTAGATGAGTCTAGATGTTTAGTCTAGATGAGTTTAGATGTTTATTAGCCGTGAAGATCAGTAATAATCACCCACTGCAAGGAAAATGTTTTTATCTTGGGAGCTGTTGAGTATTGATTCAAAGCCAATAAAATGTTGACATTAACACACGATAGGCGCGGCTGGCAGAAGACGGAAATGTGGGTTAACTGTCTCGCTAGAACAGAAAAGAAACTAACGTGAAGAAATATTCACTTCCTTGAAGAAAAAAATACTGAAAAATATATGAATATTGGTGAACGAATATCGTTAAAAAATGTCTTTCAAGCACATCAGCCTGAACAACTGAAATACAATTCATTTTCCACAGAATGTGTTGAGTTTCGACCTTCCATTGAAATATGGCATGCCAATTCATCCTCAGTTTCCAGCTGATTGCTTCCCTTCTTGATTCGATGCACTCGGCAATATGTAACAGAAGGATGAAGCCGCATCAATTACAGGAACAATATGTGATTCCGTGTCGGCCAAGTATCGCAGCTGTCCAAAGCATGCAGGCAATTTCGTAAAACCGTCACAAAGTTTCCGCCCAAGTCATTACAGGATGTTCAAGATAGCGAACTTCGACATGATTAGAATCATGAGCCCTCTAGAATGAAATACAAATGTGGGTACCTATATTAACATTATAACACGTTTAACACTCCTACGAACACCCTTAATTTATTCTCAAGCCTTCCACGTAATTTATTTCATTTGCATTCCATTTTCATTAATTGTATATACATTCATACGTCACACCGCCACAGCGAATGCACTTGTCTCTGCACTACAGCGTCTAGTCTCCGATAACGAATTGTTGTTTTCCCAACCATTCACCCGGTCAGTCGAACACCGATCACCGGGTCTTACATGTCAGGTTATGCACAGGGTATTTTGGCCGACAACGAAATATTGACGATGATGATGATGATGATGATGATGATGATGATGATGATGATGATGATGATGATGATGATGATGATGATGATGATGATGATGATGATGATGATGATGATGATGATGATGATGATGATGATGATGATGATGATGATGATGATGATGATGATGATGATGATGATGGTGATGGTGATGGTGATGGTGATGGTGATGGTGATGGTGATGGTGATGGTGATGGTGATGGTGATGGTGATGGTGATGGTGATGGTGATGGTGATGGTGATGGTGATGGTGATGGTGATGGTGATGGTGATGGTGATGGTGATGGTGACGGTGATGGTGATGGTGATGGTGATGGTGATGATGATGATGATGATGATGATGATGATTTGGGATTAAGGGCGTCACAACTTCTAGGTTTTTTGGCGTCCATAGCTAACAACGGACATACTTATTTTACGCTGTTCTATCTTTCGCAAGTTAAATCGAATCTAAGCTAATCTCGTTCCCTTCGGTTCCTGTATTTATGTATGCATCACATTCATATTCACATCATCAATGCACATGATGGAGGCGGGCGGGCCAGCGCCATTGTCGGGTTAGAACCGGCTCTGCTGACCCGTCAAGACCACGACACTATAGCCCAGCGGCATTTTCCAACCGATTAACACTTTGTCCAGCCCTCCCTATGCCCTCTCCCCACTGCCCACTAGTCCAGCAGCATACTAAAACCAACGTCAGGGGAGTGTTGGCCGCTGGAATGCAGTGTGATAGCACACCTCGTGCTGCTGTGTGACAGCACATCTCGTGCTGCAGTGTGCCAGCACACCTCGTGGCCCGCTGCAGTGTGACAGCACACCTCGTGCTGCAGTGTGACAGCACACCTCGTGGCCCGCTGCAGTGTGACAGCACACCTCGTGCTGGAGTGTGACAGCACACCTCGTGGCCCGCTGTAGTGTGACAGCACACCTCGTGCGGCAGTGTGACAGCACACCTCGTGGCCCGCTGCAGTGTGACAGCACACCTCGTGCTGGAGTGTGACAGCACACCTCGTGGCCCGCTGCAGTGTGACAGCACACCTCGTGCTGCAGTGTGACAGCACACCTCGTGCTGCAGTGTGTCAGCACAGCTCGTGGCCCGCGGTGCATACGGAGAGAGCTGTTTTGTATGCGGGCCACTGGCGGGATAGTCATTGGCAAACAACTCCTGTCTGCCACTGGCCCCGGCGCTAATGGTGGTCATAATGTCCAGCAACGCCGTGCAGAATGGCACTGGGCCGCTGGGGATGCAGTGTTGGGCGGGAATGGGAGCGGGTGGGTGTGATATTTGGACTGGGGACACGGACTAGCGCTGAGGGATTGGGATTGGAAAAGTGGGGCTAGGACTGGTGACTGGATTGAGACTGAGGATGACGACTGACGACTGAGGGCAAAGGCCGGAACGATAGAAATGGGGCGAAAGCTGGATAGGTTGGAGGGAACACCGGATTTATGGATGGGGTGGACGATGGAGTGCTTCCAGGATGCGGGAAATTCACAGGTTGTGATACAAGAGTTGACAAGATGAAGAAGGACATGGCCAATCGCGCCAAAACACATCTTAAAAATCCTGATGCAAATACCGTCAGAACCACTGGCCGTTCAATTTTTCATAGAAAAGAGGATAGACCGAAGACCCTGGAGTGAGATAGGCTGAAGAGAAAAGGTACAGGCACCTACTCGAGGTATCTTGCAGGGAAGGTGAAGGGGACCCCCCTGCCCAGAACCTCACCCGCGACTCGAGGACCTACACCCACGAAGAACTCATTGAGCTCGTCGGGCGTGGCCTCTGCCACAACTCGCTGATCGGACTTCTTGCCCTCGATCACCTGCCGCACATTGCGAAAGATGGAGGCCGGACCCTGTCCCGCCCCCCCCCCCCCTACCCGACTGGCGATGTCACTCCTGTACTTGGACTTGGACTAAGTGAACTGGGATTGGAAGAGTGGGACTGGAAATGTGAGACTGGGCGGACTGGGACAGGAAGCATAGGATCTGAAATTGGAGACAGAGTGGGACTGGGAGTGGGACGGAGACTAGAGGAGGCTATGACTTACAAGTGGGACTGAAGATTGGGGACTGAGGATTGGGGACTGGGGATTTGGGACTGAGGATTGGGGACTGAGGAGTTGGGACTGAGGATTGGAGACTGAGGAGTTGGGACTGAGGATTGGGGACTGAGGATTGGGGACTGAGGATTGGGGACTGAGGATTGGGGACTGAGGATTGGGGACTGAGGATTGGGGACTGAGGATTGGGGACTGAGGATTGGGGACTGAGGATTGGGGACTGAGGATTTGGGACTGAGGATTGGAGACTGAGGATTGGGGACTGAGGATTGGGGACTGAGGATTGGGGACTGAGGATTGGGGACTGAGGATTGGGGACTGAGGATTGGGGACTGGGGATTGGGGACTGAGGATTGGGGACTGATGATTGGGGACTGGGACTGAGTGGGATGGGCCGGAAAGAGTGGGACAGGCTGAGGACTTGGAGCTGGGGAGGTAGGGACGTCTGAAGCGATGAGAAAATTAATATGTAAAGAAGTGTTTTTTTTTTCATAAAATAATATAGTGTAGCATTTCGTTCGCAAATACATAAGTACCCAACACTGGCACGTGCCACCTGGCCACAATTTCGCATCAACCTTTTTGACCTAGCTGGCTGGTGATTGGTACAAAACTGGTTTCACATTTAAAGACGAACTTTTCCCGGCCACGACCTGAACTCATCAATAAGTTAGCATGTGCTGCGCCATTCCGTTGGTAAGGCGAGCTCCCTCGTCCCGGGGGATCGCGACCCGTCCGAGCACGTGACCTTTAGACAGAGCAATGGCCGTCGTTAGTAGCCGAACTAGCCGAGCCGAGCGAAGGATAACGTACAGTTTAGATATTGTAATGAAAAAGTTATGATAGAATGTGAAGATGAATATCCAATAGCTGCATCTATTTGGCAGGCAATGATAACCGTCTTCTGTCGGCAGATGATCAGTTCATGCCGACTAGCAACTGTGTTCTTGGATATAAATTTCGGAATTTATTTAAAACCGAAACTGGATATTTTACCAGCCGTAATGTTTCAGTCTCCTCTCACTTTACAAAATAAAATGATATGTTTTACAATAATGTTTGCGAATACCAAAGCAGTCAACATATGTAGTACAAAATAGCAAGTGCAGTTTCAGACAAATGCATGAGGGTTTGCTATTTTACAACAAAATGCAATATTGAGCTCTGCCTCCGGCTAGTGTCTTGTTTTTGGACTGGCTATCTAAAATCCAATTGGCAAAATTTGCAGTGAAAAAAAATCAAAAGGAACCTCGATGCAACTGTGCACAACGTAGTTTGGTGACCGCGTGGTGAAATGTGGGGAATGTGGGGAGTCAATTCCAGAGTCGGGGTCGGAGACTAAGTCAATTTATTTGCACCGAAACTGCAGTTGGACGCTGGGTCGCCATACCCTCATACCATTATCTCTGCAAACCATATTTAATTTATATTCATATCCGTTTACAAGATGAAATATATTTCTGCTTATCTACTTTTCCCCCTGAATCCAATGTCTCTGTGTTCCATTTGGTCTGCTGCACTCCTACAGGGTTTTTCATAGTGAATGTTACTTTTAAATCAGCCGTAGGAAGACCAATCATATTATAAAGCTCGCGGATGTTTATGTTATATTGTTGTAAAAACGTTAGGGTTTTTATCTGTGCAAAAATTACCCCGAAACAATTAGTCTGATGAATGTTATAGGTCAACAATGTCCAGGCCCAAGAAACGCTGCAACGCGACGTTTTCAAACGAAGAGGCAGTTTAGTCAGTCTCTCAGTATGGTGCGCTGAAAAGGATAGCTGCAGTGCGCCGAAAGTTAGGCAGTCACTTCCAGAAAATAAATCGCATACCATCAAGGATGGCTTTCAAGAGACTGATCGAAAGGTTTCAGTCAACAGGCTTCATCTCTCCATCGAAGCCTCAAGTTCGAACTGCAACATCAGTTGAGCTCGTGGAGAAAATTCGACAGATGGTGAAGCCATATCAAGCAGCCAAGAAAAACATCTCTGCCCCCAGAATTGCCAAGTCGTCGGGCGCATCCACAACTGTGTGGCGGATTATGCGGAAGAAGCTGGGCTGGAAGCCATATAAGCCCCATGTTACCGTGCCGCTGAACGCAGCCCACCAGGCAGGAAGACGATAATTCTGCAGGTGGCTTGCCGAGAATTCTGCAATTGCTGGCCTATAACATTCATCAGACTAATTGTTTCGGGGTAATTTTTGCACAGACGAAAACCCTAACGTTTTTTCAACAATATAACCTAAAAATCCACGAGCTTTAAAATATTGTTGTTCTTCCTACGGCTGATTTAAAAGTAACAAGATAACAAAGTAACGTCGGGGCATTTTAAAAGTAACATTCATTATGAAAAACCCTGTAAAAGACTTTTCACTTCGCTCCCCTTTTCTTACCGCCTTCACCTTTCTCCACCACCCTTATCTATGTTATTCCGTGGCCGTGCCACCTTCCACCACCACCCTTCTCTCTGTTATCCCGGGGCCTTGCCACCTTTCTCCACCACCCTTCTCTATGTTATCCCGGGGCCGTGCCACCTTCCACCACCACCATTATATGTTATCCCGGGGCCTTGCAACCTTCCACCACCACCCTTCTCTATGTTATCCCGGGGCCTTGCCACCTTCCACCACCACCCTTCTCTATGTTATCCCGGGGCCGTGCCACCTTCCACCACCACCCTTCTCTATGTTATCCCGGGGCCTTGCCACCTTCCACCACCACCATTATATGTTATCCCGGGGCCTTGCCACCTTCCACCACCACCCTTCTCTATGTTATACCGGGGCCTTGCCACCTTCCACCACCACCCTTCTCTATGTTATCCCGGGGCCTTGCCACCTTTCACCACCACCCTTCTCTATGTTATCCCGGGGCCTTGCCACCTTTCTCCACCACCCTTCTCTATGTTATCCCGGGGCCGTGCCACCTTCCACCACCACCCTTATATGTTATCCCGGGGCCTTGCCACCTTCCACCACCACCCTTCTCTATGTTATCCCGGGGCCGTGCCACCTTTCTCCACCACCCTTCTTCTATGTTATCCCGGGGCCGTGCCACCTTCCACCACCACCCTTATATGTTATCCCGGGCCCTTGCCACCTTCCACTACCACCCTTCTCTATGTTATCCCGGGGCCGTGCCACCTTTCTCCACCACCCTTCTCTATGTTATCCCGGGGCCGTGCCACCTTCCACCACCACCCTTATATGTTATCCCGGGGCCTTGCCACCTTCCACCACCACCCTTCTCTATGTTATCCCGGGGCCTTGCCACCTTTCACCACCACCCTTATCTATGTTATCCCGGGGCCGTGCCACCTTCCACCACCACCCTTATATGTTATTCCGGGGCCTTGCCATCTTCCACCACCACCCTTCTCTATGTTATCCCGGGGCCGTGCCACCTTTCTCCACCACCCTTCTCTATGTTATCCCGGGGCCGTGCCACCTTCCACCACCACTCTTATATGTTATCCCGGGGCCTTGCCACCTTTCTCCACCACCCTTCTCTATGTTATCCCGGGGCCGTGCCACCTTCCACCACCACCCTTATATGTTATCCCGGGGCCTTGCCACCTTCTACCACCACCCTTCTCTATGTTATCCCGTGGCCGTGCCACCTTTCTCCACCACCCTTCTCTATGTTATCCCGGGGCCGTGCCACCTTCCACCACCACCCTTATATGTTATCCCGGGGCCTTGCCACCTTCCACCACCACCCTTCTCTATGTTATCCCGGGGCCTTGCCACCTTTCACCACCACCCTTCTCTATGTTATCCCGGGGCCGTGCCACCTTCCACCACCACCCTTATATGTTATCCCGGGGCCTTGCCACCTTCCACCACCACCCTTCTCTATGTTATCCCGGGGCCGTGCCACCTTTCTCCACCACCCTTCTCTATGTTATCCCGGGGCCGTGCCACCTTCCACCACCACCCTTATATGTTATCCCGGGGCCTTGCCACCTTTCTCCACCACCCTTCTCTATGTTATCCCGGGGCCTTGCCACCTTTCTCCACCACCCTTCTCTATGTTATCCCGGGGCCGTGCCACCTTCCACCACCACCCTTATATGTTATCCCGGGGCCTTGCCACCTTCCACCACCACCCTTATATGTTATCCCGGGGCCTTGCCACCTTTCTCCACCACCCTTCTCTATGTTATCCCGGGGCCTTGCCACCTTTCACCACCACCCTTCTCTATGTTATACCGGGGCCTTGCCACCTTTATCCACCACCCTTCTCTATGTTATACCGGGGCCGTGCCACCTTTCACCACCACCCTTCTCTATGTTATCCCGGGGCCGTGCCACCTTTCACCACCACCCTTCTCTGCCGTTCCGGGGCTTCGTCTTTACCTTTTTCAGCCAGCCTCGGTGAAAGACAAACAATGCCGCAAGCTGTGCGGGCGTCAAAAACAGCACGCGACCGTCACGTGACCTTCCGTCAACGCGCCGGTGTTATTTCAGGAGAAAGCCAGTCACGACGTCGGTTGGGCGCCAGCGACGGGAACGAGGTGTGCATTGCCGCGGCGACAGCAGGAAGACAAACGAAGGGTGACGCTGGGAAGACACGGAGACAAATGAAACGGATGGTGGAAGCGGACGGTGGTGATGACAGTTCTGCTGAGTTGGGTTATCCAGTTTGCGTGGCGTTGAATAACACTATTTGGTTGAGATTACCTTTGTTGAACATGCTACATGTTGTTTTGTTCGTCTATGTATTATCATGCATCTCTGCCATACGGATTTAAACATTTTAGGCTTGATGTTTTCATCGTTAAAAACAGCCGATGTTAAGCGGATTCAAACACATCACGTGACTTCCTAATGATGGACCTCTACATCACGTGACATCATGCTAGTAAATATTGCGTGACTAGGTAAATCACGAAGACCCAGTCTCCAATAGGCGTACAGTCTGGGGAATCCGTCCAGAATGAATGCTGGAATATAAGTTTGTTAGATTAGTAGCCTCCCGGAGGTGCATTGCGAAGACAGTGTCTTATAATGCGGTTGGGACCAATTTGTAAGGTACCAATATGTTGGGCTCATAAAAAACAAGGAGATTTTTCATAATGCAAATTTAAACAAAAATTAATACAAGTTCAAAATGAACTCAGAAATGATAAAAACTAAAACAATTAAACTCATTGTCCTTGTAGTTGTGACGTCACAGCCTAGCTAAAATCAGCGACATTTTCTGTGCGGCGGTGACGAAACTTTTCTAAGTTCTTTATATTGGTTAATGCTTGTGCGAGGAACATGTATAGGCAAATCATAATTAGTTTGATCATTTATGACCTCTTCCTCGAAATTAAAATATAATAGTACCAAAAAACGTTATATTAATATTTCGATCACAGATCTTCATCAGAAATTATACATTACCAAAACAACAATAATCAGAATACAAGTTTCGACTGCATATCATTTCCCGCGTTTTTTTCTCACATTTTCGCGCGACATTTCTCGTGAACTTTATTCATACGGGCACAACCTTCTAAAGGATACTTCAACTTCGGTATGCATAAATAGTCGACATCATCTCGCCTATATATCACAGCATCACCTATTAACGAACAAACTTTCAAGCCCATATCTAACAACATGCATAAATATACAATAAAACGCTAAAAATATTAAAAAAATACAATGTTGCCAAACCTAAACAGATGTATCTACACGAATAATGCCATCGCAAAAGAGCGGAAGTATTGAATTTTACATGATTGGCCACTATGACACATTGGAGTTCAGCTTTGGTTGTTCTTTTATAATCAAAATAGACTCTGCGATTTTTCGGTCCGGGTGGTCCTTAGCTCTGTAAAGTACTTGCACTTGAATGGATGTAGGGGTGTGACCCGCTTCGGGATGAGCTATCTTGAAATGGTCCCCCATCGGTGTATCATCCTTCCTGCCTACCATGTCTCGGACATGTTCATTATATCTTAGTCTCAGCGGGCGTTTGGTTTCTCCTATATAATTTTCGTCACAGAGCTTGTACCTAAGCTTATACACAACATTTGTATGTGTGCACTGTCCTCTAAATCCACTCTTGCATAAATTGCATCTATTTCCCCCCGGGCAGCGAGGTGGCGTGAAAGCTGAGCGCACTAACTGACTTTTCAACTTATTTTCGTTTCTCCAAGCTAGCCTAACGTTTAAGCCCGATCTTTTCACCACCTTTTTACTTTGCAAGGCAAATGTTCGTCAATATATGGTAGTGTTAAGTACCCATTCTCCCCGCTGTCCGTTTCCGCCTGTTTCTAGCCCCTCTGGACAGGCGAACCTCCCTAAAGAGCCTTTTCAGTAGTTTCAGTGAATACCCATTCCCTAAAAGTAAGGTGTGAATTTTATCTACGCTACCATCCTCTTTTTCTTTGCTAGATGAATTGTGCAAGGCTCTATGAAACATATTTCTGATCATATTGTGCTTGGTATATGCCAAGATATGGTATATACCAAGCACAATATGATCAGGAATATGTTTGCTGCTGTAACACCTATAAATTAATTAACCCGCGCCGTGCCGGGGGGGGGGGGCGTTTAGACGCCCCTAAGGTTTTTCGAGGATAGCGGAAAAACGGTAGCACGCAGCGCCGCCGTTTTAGGCACAGCTGTTCTGGCATCAATTGTGCACATTATGTAAAACCAAAATACCTCGGGTCATCTCAGGTCAGGTCACCAGACCAGGTCACGTGACCCCACCTCCAAAAATGTTTCCGGTCGCACCACAGCCACAGTTTTTGCCCGATCGATTTCGTACTTACAGGATTTCATAAGAGCAATAGTATCTACAATACGTTTATCTCGGATTTTTAATATCGGTGACCTAAGGTCGGGTCAATTTCGTGACCTCCCCATTATAATCAATGGGGGAATAATCAAATGCTTCCTATTCTGAGGATACGAATTATATCAGCCCAATTCCTTCTGAATCATGTTATCATAGACCATTCTTGAAGTTCCAGGTTCCATTTTTGTTCAGTGACCCCTACAGGGTCAGATGAGGTCACCCGAGGTCACCAACACTTATTTGCCAATAACCCTCGACAAAATAAAGATAGAGAAGTGAAACTGGCACCAATGTGTTTGTCTCGTCGAGGCACGTCTCCCAATGTGCAATATGACCTAATTGGGTGACCACTTGACCTTGACCTGTGGTCAAATTTTGAAGTTGGCCTAACCTGATCATCATGCATATGACATGAAGAGCCCGGACGAGACAAACACGATGGCATCACAATTATTTCCCTATCTTCATTAGGTAAAAAGATATTTGTGAAAACTGTTTTGCTAAACAATAGCCTTTTTGACATTTGATGAGCTCAAATAAACTATTCCTAAACTGTAGCCTAAACTATTCACCTGAGCTCAAATCTGAGGACACCCTGCAGATTGCATTTTCCAAGAACTTTCCATTGCTTTTTTCGTTTGTTCCTCGCTATCATAGTTCCTGTGCTAACTGGGAATTTCTGGAGCGAAGTCCTAAAACTTGAAAATCTGACCCTTGATGACCTCTGGTGACGGCAAAATTGACCTGAGAAAAAAAATGCCTGAAATAGTTTCAAAATGCATTTTGACGAGCTTTCGAACACTTTCTTTGGTTTTTGTCTACGTCCCATATGGGACGAGTTAGAGGGGGCGTCGAAACGCCCCCCCCCCCCCCATCACGGCGAGGGTGGCGCCGAGCACCGGCACGGCGCGGGTTAAGGACGTTTCATAGCCAAAACGTGTAACCCTGTAAGGATCCGTTAAGGAATTCGTGTATTAGATAGCTGATACTTACAGCTCGATAAAATAATAACGACAAACCAAGCGGGAGAAAAATTAAACCACAACACGCGGATGCGTATGATTCCATAACAAATGCTTCGCACACATGGATAAACTCAAGACCGTACATAATTGTCACAGCTTCTACAGCTCATAGACTAACCACTGATATCAGTAGCAGCGGTCTTAAATCAACACCATCCAACAACAAATTGAACAAGTTCGGCAACTTATCATCGAGCGAGCGTCAGCACCGGCCGAGATATAGCAGTAATATCCTGACGAGACCGACGGGCGACGCGAATAAACCAACGCAGCGGCCACTAGTGGTCCAGTTAACCAATGGAGGCACACAACTGGCTATAAGTGGTCTTAGGCTGGACGGCGGGGGGCGAAAGACCAGTGGCCCTCGCTTCGATCGTTGCTGGAGATGTGGCTGATATGCTGATAAAATGCATTATCAATTTGATTTGTATTAACAAAATAATATTAACCCTACCATTGTAGACATAGACATTGTAATTTATACAACAAATTAAATGCCCAAGTTTAAACTGCCGATTTTTTAGTCTCTCTTTCAAGAACGAGGAAAAAAAAGATGTAATGGACATTGTTTGAGGAAGACATTTCCAACAGTCTTCACTGTATCAAACATCATCTGGTTAGCATCACATTTCAATGCTTGGTTAGCATCATTGAACATGTAGTCTTGCCTTTGAACAAAACACGTCAAATGTCATTGTTATGCACATTTATTACCAGGTAGCTTCAGGAGAGACATAATGTTGACTTAAAATATAATAAATCCGGTACAATAGTAACTCGCTAACGCATCGTTTCATTACACTTCACAGAATCACAGAGCTGTTTATTTGTGGTCAACGTTAACTTAATACACTTCATAGAATCATGGTGAGGCCATCAAGGCTACCGCAAGGAGTTAGGCCTCTTACGTGGCATTATAATACCCCCGATTGATATTGAATGTGACTACTGACCATGTCTTGTGATCATATGCCAACAATCCCTTGACTATGACATAGATAAATCCAGTGAATCCGACCAGGTTAGATGCAATCCAAATCAATCCTGCCTGGATGCGATTCCCATACAAATCTATCATTTGTGTAAAGGTTGATCTACTTCGACTGATCTAAACCTAAACATGGTTCTAAAAGTCTGAAATCAACAGTCGGAATGTCAGACTGTCGGACTGTCGGAACTGTCCGAACTGTCGCACTGTCGAACTGTCGCACTGTCGAACTGTCGCACTGTCGGAGTGCCGCTTCATATTAAACCAGCGGCTCGCAGTTCCTTTGACTCAATGGAGTTTTGTATAGCTTAATCTCACCCAAGCTCTGGTGGTATTCAGCGCCTTGGCAGTCGCTTTGTCTCATTGCGCCTCGCTATGAGCGGCTGTGGCAGCCGTAGCCACTGTTTTGACGCGGTTCAGCGATCTTCATGGGTCATAACGTCCAGAAGTGGTCGTAACGTCCAGAAGTGGTCGTAACGTCCAGAAATGGTCGCATGGTCCAGAATCTATTTCATAGACTGCGCTTATGAGCCATCGCAAATCCCATTCATAGCGCCAATGTTCAGACTAAGTGTGATTAAACAGTAGCGGTCGTTTGAAAATATATACCACAGGAGGAGTCCTGCTTCCAAATAGATGTGGGGCGAACTTTGGTGATAATGCTTTTAATCTAGGCGAAATTTGCAGCAAGATTTTGAGACCAATCTCCATTAAGTGCATATAAAAACTGTTTTGCATATGTTTATGTTTACAAGCGTGAGAAGGAGAAAATAGTTGAACGGTGATTTTTTTTTGTTTAAAAGCGAAAATCCCATTCCTGATTCCACCTTCGTTAGCGCATCGACAACTTGGTTCTAAGAACTGTCCTTTTTGCTTCAACTTTCAGGCGAGACATTTTTGTTTGTCATTGTTCTTTTGCTTGTTCGTCTTCTCGCTTAATTCAGCCACATTGGCACGAGAATGCAGGTGGAATAACTAATGAATCAATGCAGTCCAAACAACTTTTGGACACAATTCAATAAAGAAACTACGGGTGCCTTTGTACCTTAAATAAGTAAAGGAATCTTGCCTTTGCACCAGTGACAACGTGCTGTTAAAACTATACATGATCATCACAAACAAATTCAAAAATACGTCAACAGCAAAAATATAACGAAACAAGAATACTACGACTGTCTCCTCCTACAAAAGAATGCAATGCCAAACTCGTCCAACTCCATAATAGCAGCCAGCATTCCACATCTAGCAATATCTCCACCCCGACATAGCACAATTTCCCTAGCCCCAGAAATTTCCAGATATCAGCAGCGTTAACACGCGCAGTGGAGGGGGGGGGGGGGCACTTTTGTGCCCCCCCCCCACATGTTTTCGTGAATAGCTCGCAAACGGAGCGGCGCAGGGCGTTATTTTTTACGCAACATTTACGCCAACTCAATAGCGGATCATTTGACATAACAAAAATCAAATTCGGTTGATACATTTTTGAGTTATACGGATTTGCATTCCAAGATGGCGGCCAGAATCAAGGTAGGCAAAGCGATATCTGCGGAACCAACAGTCGGATCGCAATGATTCAAACACCATTCGGTAGACAATGTCAATGCTCATCCCCAGAAAACAACTTTGGACACATTGCTCGTGACCTGTGACGTCACAGGTCAAATTTCCAAAATTGTGATATTTGGGTAGATTTGACCTTCGTGACCTCGTTTGACCTTGAAGATATTGACCGAAGGTCACGAACATTTTGTCAAATGTAGATCATCATAGCACCTACCTACCCTATAAGTTTGATCCTTCTAGCTCTCATACTTTCGGAGATCTTAGGGGGGGGGCACTAAAGTGGATAAATACCCTCTCCCTCTACCCCCTTTTTTTCTTGATGTTTTGATGAATTTCGCGATGTGGTAGATGGTTCCTAAGTGAGGGTTGATTGTCCTGATGATTGTATCAATATGCTGATGGAAGTGGAGGTCAGTAAAAAATGTGAGTCTGAGATGTTTGTGGCTCTTCACGCCAGGTATATTTGGGTCGTTAACCCGCGAGTTACTGGGGGGCTATTTTTTGCCCCCCCCCCCCCTCCCGTTATTTTGCAATAACTCCTCAACAAACACCCGTATCGTCACCAAACTTGCAGTAACTTCTCTCACATCAATTCTACACATGTTGGCAAAAATAAAAATTTGAGGCTATGATAGGTCAACCGGGAATGACGTCAGAGTGACGTCATGTTCTTCGGTTTTTGTTGCAAAATAATGGTTTGCGGAACACGCTGTCAAAGGTACGATATTTGAGATAAACTAAATTGTATTAAATCAAATTACTGACAATAGACCGACCTATCAAACTGCCGACTCGGATTTTTGAGTTTTTTTTAAATGCAAAATTTTGAGAAAACCAAAGAATATTTTTTTTGTTTTTACAAAATTTTCAAGAAAAAATCAGAATTATCCAAAAACCGGAATATATGTGATCGAGACGTATGCGGTGAATATGTGTACCAAATTTAAAGTCGATATCTTTAAAATTGACCGAGTTATGACCTTTAAATGACAAAAATCGACCACTTCTCACAGCATTACTATGACAAAAAACGCATTTCCATTTTTGCTTTTTACTTCTATTTATATGGAACAAACAATGTTCTAAGGTCATTGTTCGCGTTCTAGACGAAAACAAAGCCCATAAACATGTGTTACAACGCCTAATGACCGTAATCTGCAGTTTGACCTCGTGACCTCGGATGACCTTGACCTGACCCAAGATCATAAACAGCTTAGAATATCAGCGATTACGGTCAGCGGTCGATTACGGTCGATTACGGTCGATAATAAACGGCGTTTAATATCGCAATTTTGCGCGACAATTCCGTCCATAGAGACCTTTTGACACGGTCAAACATTTTGTACTTGACCTGACCTGTGACGTCATCGGTGACCCCGAGGTCAACAATATTGCGTTTCCCCCGATAAATTTCCCAGGGCTATCGAATGCGGTTTTAATTTTTACATTCGGCCCAGTAGTTCCGGAGATCAGAGGGAGGGGGGGCAAAAAATAGCCCCCCCAGTAAGTCGCGTTATGAAATATACCCCAGTAACTCGCGGGTTAAAGGATAATCTTAGGTCTTAGTTGTAGTTGCTGATCGTGAATGTTTGTCGTATTGTTTTATCTGCATTAAAAGTGATTGATCAGTATGTACCATATTGACTGATGATGTCTAAGTCATTTTGCAGTGATTTTCTGTGTCGTTGACTGTCTTGTGGATGAGAGGGGTATAAGTGTCGTCTGCATAGAATAGTACGTCATTCTCGGTTTTGTTTGATGGTCGTTGAGATATATCAGGGTAAGCAGTGGTCCAAGAACCGAACCTTGCGAGCAGCCAGCTATAATTTTATGGGGTGAAGATACGTTGTTATCCACTGAAACAATTTGAGTAACATCTTTGAAATATGAATTTAGCTATGCCATGAGGGAGCCAGAGATGCTGCATTGAATTTCACATTTCCCAATTAGAGCTTCGTGCCAAACTTTGTCGAAATATTTTGAAATGTCGAGAAACATTGCAGTGAAGTTATTGTTTTCGTTTAACGCCGAGTACAACTGATGAGCAAGATATACAAGTTGAAGGTGTGTACTGTGACCCGGACGGTAGCCGCTTTGTTTCTCAGTTAGGAGATTGTTTTCAATAAGGTGTTTGCATATTTTAATAAAGACCAGTTTTCCAAGATTATAGACAGGTTTCTGAAGAATAATTATTGGCCGGTAGTTGGTTGGATCTGAGTTGGAGCCTTTCTGTTTGAAGATAGGAGTTATGCATGCTCTTTCCAGGACGAGGGAAATTTCCCTAATTGGATATTTATTGAAAAGCTTGGCAAGTGGATTGGCAATTGGCGATGCTGACATTTTACGTAATTTGTTATGCACTTTATATGGGCCTGATGATTTGTTTACGTCTAAGGAATTTAAGATTTTAAGGACCTCTTGCTCGGTTACTTGGACCTCTGCTAGTGGAGGAATTGGGGGTAATGGGGTAGTGATGTGATGAATCTGTCTGTCATGTGTGCTAAGTCGAGTTTGGGTGGCAAAGTATTCATTGAAAATGGTCGCTTTAGCAAGGTCATCAGTGATTTTTATCCCGTCTTGACTGATGAGTGGTGCTATGCTGAGCAAAACCTGGGGCGATACCCTTAACACTGAGAACCAATGCCTTCGAGGGTTCATTCTGGCGCGGTGCAGAGCCCCAGTACAGCCCTTAGAAGTCCATGTCAATAATCAAACGGTCGACGATATCAGGAGGTCAGGAGATATCCGGAGGGATCATTCTGACATATAGAGAGCTAAACTTTCCTTCCAATGGCGAATTCGGACCTGTTTAGGACCTTCTTGGGCACAAAAAAAAACACGGAAGTCGAAAGGCATACTAAAACTTACGCGTCCACTTTTGCTATGTTGCGCCCCTTCCCCTTGCCCGAATCCTGGATCCGCCACTGCTCTCACATATCTTTATACTGACGTCCTCGTCAGTATAACGATACTGACGTCCGGCGCCAGAAAACGGTCCGTGAAACGATGGACCATCTGTGCCACCACCAGCGCCAGGAAACGGGCCGTGAAACGATGGACCATCTGTGCCACCACCAGCGCCAGGAAACGGGCCGGGAAACGACGGACCATCTGTGCCACCACCAGCGCCAGGAAACGGCCCCGTGAAACGATGGACCATCTGTGCCACCACCAGCGCCAGGAAACGGGCCCGTGAAATGATGGAGCCGTCAGCGCCTGGGATTGAACACTGATTTATGATGGGTTTTCGCCAGGTCATTAATCACTTCGACAGCTCAGATGAGCAACAACTAGCAATCTCCAGACTCTAGCGAAGGGTGGAGCAGATGTTGATTCAATGTATTTATGCATGCCTCGAAGTAGTTGGGTATAGAAAGAGTGCTGGTAGTGGATTTGGTATACATCAGTTTGTTGTTTGTTGAAAACGTGTTCGATAGAAATTTAGATTGACGCTATATTAGGAAGGATTTTGCTGTTATGCTAAAAGCACGATTTTTCCACAGCAACAAACGATTAAGTTAACATGACAGAACCCTGGAGCCTCAGCCCTGCACCGCTTCGCGCTCACGGCCGCTTCCTGGCTGGCTCCAGCCGGCGCCCTCAGCTCGTGCCGACTGCCGACTCGTGGCCGCGGGCGGTGTCGTGCCCTGCGGCGCAGTCCAACTCCCAGGCGCTCGGCCGACTCGTGGCCGCGGGCGGTGTCGTGCCAGGCGGCGCAGTCTAACTCCCAGGCGCTCGGCCGACTCGTGGCCGCGGGCGGTGTCGTGCCCTGCGGCGCAGTCTAACTCCCAGGCGCTCGGCCGGCTCGTGGCCGCGGGCGGTGTCGTGCCAGGCGGCGCAGTCTAACTCACAGGCGCTCGGCCAACTCGTGGCCGCGGGCGGTGTCGTGCCAGGCGGCGCAGTCTAACTCACAGGCGCTCGGCCGACTCGTGGCCGCGGGCGGTGTCGTGCCAGGCGGCGCAGTCTATCTCACACCGCGGCGCTTGGCCGACTCGTGGCCGCGGGCGGTGTCGTGCCAGGCGGCGCAGTCTAAAGCCCAGGCGCTCGGCCGACTCGTGGTCGCGGGCGGTGTCGTGCCAGGCGGCGCAGTCTAAAGCCCAGGCTCCACTATGCGTGATCGTTCCGGAAAGTACGCACGGTTTTTGCAAGTTTGCGTCTTTTGCGTATCGTTTTTTGACACAGTCCGGGATTTGCGTAGTATAGTGTTGAAATGGCAATGAGACTGATCCTTTTGATGAATACGCATCAGTGATTGAGTACTCAGGCTTAAAAGCATGTCAGGGATTTCACGTGGGTCAATACTCAATAGTTTAGGCTCCAGAGGTTACGATGGCATTTTCTTTAACAAAAAAAACGTGAATAACTTTGTATCGGTTGAACATAGAGCAATAATTTGGACACCATCGTGTTTGTCTCGTCAATGCGCTTCGAAAAATATGAATGGTGTCTGGTTAGGTCAACTTCAAAATTTGACCTCAGGTCAATGTCATTTGGTGACCCAGGTATGTCATGTTGCATTTGGGGCGATGCATCTGGACGAGACAAACAAATTGGTGCCATTCGCACGTCTCTATCTATATTATATCAAGAGTTATTGACAATACAGATTGCCGGCGATGCGCCACAAATCGTCTCAGACTACGCAATCTTGCAAAAACCGGAAAAAAAGTTCAAAACTCTGAACTTGTTTGCGTACTTGCGTACTTGCGTACTTGCGTCTTTTGCAGAGTTGCGTACTTCCGTGCTGCGTCTTTTGCAAGTTTGCGTGATATTTCATGCGGACTTTGCGTACTGTTCCAGTGTAGCTCAGTCAATGCATTTCCTATCAGCTGAACATTTTTAGATTACGCAAAAGACGCAAACTTGCAAAAACCGTGCGTACTTTGCGTACTATCACGCATAGTGGAGCCTGAGCTTAACTCTCGGGCGCTCGGCCGAGCCGCTCCGGAGCGGCGCTCGGCCGGCGCGTGGCGACAGGTCAAGTCAGGGTCATTTCACAGACTATTGTTATTCCACTACCTGCCTGGCCATCCACCCCGGCCATTCTGGTTCGAAGTGGCTATTACTTCAGTGGTTATATTTTCTGGAGTTAGGGGACACTGAGCGCAGTTTCGAGCCACGATTTGCAGTTGTCTGGACTGGTATAGCTTCTTATCACGTCTCTACGCCATTACAGACGCTCTGTATTGGACCCAGCATTTCTTCGAAAAATAGGATCACCTGCAATTCTCAGACACAGAGTGCTTTCGAACGTGAGGAATGATTTTCCCGGGTAATTGTCCGTATACCAATAATCTAGATATTTGTTATATGCACTGAGACTCTGTAGAGAGTTGCGCGATTGGCTGGTGAAAATACTCCATCATAGATGGTTTTCCGCTAGCTCGCCCAGGATATCATGACAAGACAGGAGTGGACTACGACCATGTTCTTATATTCCCTAGGATTTTGCATGCGAGACAATAAACATTATCTGGGAAAATCGGACGCTGAACGCGATGCATTGCGATGTCAGAAAATACTATCGGACGGAGAAACTTTCAGCGCATCTTACGGCAGAGATAGCATATCATGTTTCACATAACTCCAAATTACCCCAAAAAAAATAGTGTATTGTATCCTGAGTTACTTCGCTAGGTCTAAAGATAATTGCATTTGATCCAGTGAGCCAAGACACACTGTCATTATCTTTAGTATTAGTGTGCTATGTGCACAGGAAAATATTGTCCGAACAAAGAAGGTTCTGTGTAACGAATAATTGGGCATTTGTGTTCGACTCCAACTTACCTTTCTGCTCTCCGTAGCAGGTTCACCAGTTCAGTGTGATCATGTTCACTGCCAGACTCCCTGGAAACAGGGAGTGCAGCTGGTGATCGTGCCGAAACAATATTTCCCAATGACGACACGGACGTGTTCGCAAACATTTTTAATTAAAGATGACTAAATTAATCCGGTGTTATGTATTATTCATCAACGTAGTCTCAGCTGCACTTGAAAGTAACTACAGAACGGACAGGCAGTTGTTTTGGGTCGTATGCAAGAAAGACAGATGAAATTAAAAATGTAAGATTTCGTTTTCTTATCCATTAGCCACTGATATAAACACATGTTAGTGTAATATGGTTTACAAATATTATAAGAAATATAAAAACCTTCTTCAACAACAAGACATGTATTTGTTCGCTTCGACAACGTTTAGCCATTTTGAGGGCCATGGCATTGACAACCCTCCCCCGTACTTCATGGATCTACCCCGCAGGACCCCGCACCGTTTTTGGCGTCATTCGCGTCGTTTCCGTAACCTACCTGTCGGCGCGGTAGACCAGCTGTGGCGGCGCTGCGTTCTCATCCCGAGCGTAGGCCGACTCGAGCGGCCCGTCCGACTCTCCCGCCCAGTGCCTCAGGCGATCATAGGTATCCTGGGTCAGCTGGGCTGGAGGGGAGAACGGTCCCCGACGGTCTCCCACCAAAACCTGTTGGAGAGAGAGAGAGAGAGAGAGAGAGAGAGGAGAGAGAGAGAGAAGAGAGAGAGAGAGAGAGAGAGAGAGAGAGAGAGAGAGAGAGAGAGAGAGAGAGAGAGAGAGAGAGAGAGAGAGAGAGAGAGAGAGAGAGAGAGAGAGAGAGAGAGAGAGAGAGAGAGAGAGAGAGAGAGAGAGAGAGAGAGAGAGAGAGAGAGAGAGAGAGAGAGAGAGAGAGAGAGAGAGAGAGAGAGAGAGAGAGAGAGAGAGAGAGAGAGAGAGAGAGAGAGGGAGAAAGAGAGAGCAGGGAGAGAGTGAGAGTTAGTGTGGAGAAGTAAGGTGGTGGTACAGCGTCCCATGGCATGGTAGAAGAGCGGGTGTAAGATGTGTTCAGAGGTAGCTGCGGTTACCATGCCAACACAGAGCAAACAGGGCATCAGTTGAGATCTGAATGGGACAACAATTGGCTTGCCATTCAATTCCGTTATAATACTTTTGGTTCCATTGTATTTAATTCCATCACTTTCACTACGCATTACAATAATGTCTTCCATTTAATTTTCAATTTCATTTTAAAGCGGTTCAGAGTGCGGAATCTAGTTGCGCCACCGATCACGGACACTACCAAAGACCTCCGATCACGGACACTACAGACACTACCAAAGACCTCCGATCACGGACACTACCAAAGACCTCCGATCACGGACACTACCAAGACCTCCGATCACGGACACTACCAAAGACCTCCGATCACGGACACTACCAAAGACCTCCGGTCACGGACACTACAAAGACCTCCGATCACGGACACTACCAAACACCTCCGATCTCGGACACTACCAAATACCTCCGATCACGGACTCCGATCACGGACACTACCAAAAACCGCCGATCTCGGACACTACCAAAGACCTCCGATCTCGGACACTACCACAGACCTCCGATCTCAGACACTACCAAAGACCTCTGATCTCGGACACTACCAAAGACCTCCGATCTCGGACACTACCAAATACCTCCGATCTCGGACACTACCAAAGACCTCCGATCTCGGACACTACCAAAGACCTCCGATCTCGGACACTACCAAAGACCTCCGATCTCGGACACTACCAAAGACCTCCGATCTCGGACACTGCCAAAGACCTCCGATCTCGGACACTACTAAAGGACCTCCGATTTCGGACACTACCAAAGACCTCCGATCTCGGACACTACCAAAGACCTTCGATCTCGGACACTACCAAAGACCTCCGATCACGGACACTACCAAATACCTCCGATCACGGGCACTACCGAAGACCTCCGATCTCGGACACTACCAAAGACCTCCGATCACGGACACTACCAAAGACCTCCGATCACGGACACTACCAAATACCTCCGATCTCGGACACTACCAAAGACCTCCGATCTCGGACACTACCAAAGACCTCCGATCTCGGACACTACCAAAGACCTCCGATCACCCGATCACGGACACTACCAAAGACCTCCGATCTCGGACACTACCAAAGACCTCCGATCTCGGACACTACCAAAGAACTCCGATGACCCGATCACGGGACACTACCAAAGACCTCCGATCACGGACACTACCAAAGACCTCCGATCTCGGACACTACCAAAGACCTCCGATCACGGACACTACCAAAGACCTCCAATCACGGACACTACCAAAGACCTCCGATCTCGGACACTACCAAGACCTCCGATCTCGGACACTACCAAAGACCTCCGATCTCGGACACTACCAAAGACCTCCGATCACCCGATCACGGACACTACCAAAGACCTCCGATCACGGACACTACCAAAGATCTCCGATCTCGGACACTACAAAGACCTCCGATCACGGACACTACGGACACTACCAAATACCTCCGATCTCGGACACTACCAAAGACCACCGACCACGGACACTACCAAAGACCTCCGATCACGGACACTACCAAAGACCTGATGTCACAGCGACGAGCAGCACTCCGGGAAGGTGACCGCGAGAGCTACAAGCTCCTGAACCATCAGGTCCAGGCAGCGATCCGGCACGACACGCGGGAGGAGCTGGACCGGCGGGTGCGCCAAGGCCGCGGGTGCGCCACCTGGCGACACGTGGCGCAGCGTGCAGCCCATAGTCGCATCAAAGCAGCATGCCAGGTCCGCTCCCAGTGCTGTGACGCGGATGCCATGCACAAATACTTGGTGAAGTGGGTCCAAAGAAGGCTCGTCAGGTGGACGCGGCCTGACCGGGAGCTGCCGGTGGGGAGGTGATAATGCGCAGTAGCACCTGCGTGTGGTGCTGACGGCCTGTTCGTTCGATTCGTGAAGCTTTGTATGCCATCGTTGTGCCACATTCTCACTCACATCGTTAACACTAGCCTCGTTCCCAGCCACGTCCCCAGGCCTTGGAATTTGACAATCGTTCATCCTATTCAGATATCCTCTAAATCAACAGAAACCTCAACTACCGACCTATTTCGATTTTACGGACTATCGCTAAGATAACTGAACGAGTCGTGCACGATCAGTTTGTATTACTTTGCATCGCATCATCCGTTTTCTCCTAGTCAGCATGGTTTTGGACCGAACAATTCCACCGACACTGCACTGCTTACCGTAACTGACAAAGTTTTTACTGCAATGGACCATAGCAACGACACTTTCTCTGTCTTTTGGATTTGTTGAAATGTTTTGATGTTATCTCGTACGATCGTCTTCTTAGCAAGCTGCGTCTTTACGATGTAGACGAGCGATGGATAAATAGCTATCTGGCCGATCACTACCAACAAGTGCGTATTCGAACGCCATCTGGCGAGCATGTTACCTCTCGGCCGCTGCTGAGCCCCATCGGCACCTACCAGGGCTCAGCGTTGGGACCCCTGTTGTACTCGATTTATGCCAATGACCTTCCTCTGTATGCGAACGATGCGGTTATTGTGCAATATGCGGATGAACCCAGATTCTGATCTCTGGAGGGCCTGGCGATGTTGGTTCCCTTGTAACTTCAATGGAGCAAACTCTTCTACAGCTTTCCCGATGGTTTGGCAAAAATGGACTAAAAATAAACGCAGAGAAAACACAGCTTGTAGTTCTCGGCTCTCATCAAAACGTTCAGCGGCTCCCGGCCGTCAGCATCAATTTTATGGGAACCACTATCGTCGGTTCTCCCACTGTACGGGAATCTGGGTGTCGTGTTTGATCGGAGAATGACGTTCTCGGCTCCCATCGATGACGTAGTACAGCGATGCACCGGTACACTGTAGCCGTTTTCACGATGGGTTATTTTATTACATTGGTACCATCCGTAAAGTACCACATTCCTAAGGTACCTAATCTAGTTTTGTGAGGCCTCAGCCACGGTCGGCATTGCCTGTCACAGCCCCACTGTGACCCGACTTGTGGAAGGGCTGGTGGTTTCCCTGATACTCTACTGTGTGACCGTCTATGTGGAGCTACCAACACAACTCAGCTATGTCGCCTTCAGCGAATACTTAACTTTGGCGCTAAAGTCATCTCCTGTCGCAGAAAGTACGACCACATCAGTGACGTGCTACGGAGCTAAACCCACGCCCCGCTGGGGTCTCCAGCCGAACGCGCCCAGCTGGGGGTAGATTTTACCCCCCCCCCCCCTACCCCCTCGTATCTTCCGAACCGATGACCGCAGCGGGACGTGCAAGGCCGGTGATCGAAAACTCTCAAGGAGACGAATATAATGCATACCCCAAATTCCTAGAATAAGGTCATATGTCAGGTCACCAACAGGTCAAAGGTCAAAATTGAGGTATTTGAGTTTGTGGGCCATACTTCCCATCCAAAGCCTCAAGATTGCGACTATTATCGCACAAGGTGCTCTCAAAGGTATAATGCATCTCCTGTATAAGCGAAAGTGAAATTGTAAGCAAAGGTCAAGATCAAAGTCAGGTCACAAAAGGTCAAAAGTCTACAAAAGCCATGCGACACATGTTGTATGGTTATTTTACACGTATAATTCGATAGCAGAAGCTATTTTCACAACTTGATCCCATATAATGGCCCTCAGGTCAAGGTCAGGTCACAATAAGGACACAATTTGAAATTAATTAATCTAAATAAAAAAGGCGTGTTGCTTGACCAGCTTTGTCTCAGAAATACAGCGGTGGTGTTTATTTGTCTCTACCTGGTCACTAAAAGCCAACAAACGCAATTTTAAAAAATGACGTCATAAGTTACATTTACTTAGGGAGCCACAAATCAGTCAACAATAAAGATATTGCTTTGAAATTTGGTTTGAATATTCGTCCATACTTTTCTCACATATATTCCGTTTTGATATCTTTAAAAAAAAGGATTTTATGGAAATTTTCCCCCAAAAATACGTTTATTTTTATTTTGGGGGTTAAAAACCCCAAAATATGCAAATCCGAGACTGCCATTGAGAATGTCATTTCCTTTCTTTTGAACTTTTTATTTGCAATTTGCATCAAAACTCGATGTTCTACGAATTTGCAAACATTTATCGTTTTTCCACCAAAAATGACATGACATGACGTCATTAAAACGTCGTTATATTCCACAGTACTACCTTAATATCAGTGAAATTTGGTGAGGACACGTAGAATTGATGCAGCATAGGGTACTAAAAGTTTAACGTCGTTATCTCTCATCGTTTTCAAGTTATTGAGAAAATCCGAGAGAAGGGTAAAATTTAC
>JAXIVJ010006720.1:0-52500 GCA_036785665.1 Chirona hameri | reverse complement strand
GTATAATACACATGATGGGTATAATACATAATATACACATAATATACACACAAGGTATAATACACATGACCTAAAATTATATTGTTGGCAAAAGTTAAGGTCAAGGTCAGATCACAAAAGGTCACTATACGCAGACAATTTCCAAAAGACATGCAATACATGTTGTATGGGCTATTTTACACGTAGCATGCGATAGTGATGGTCATTGTACCATCTGACCTCATTTGCGTAAAGTTAGTGTCAATATCAGGTCAAGTTCAGGTCACTGAAGGTCAAAATTTGAAATTGATAAATATAAATGAAAAGGGCATGTTTCTGCATCAGTTTTGTCTCAGAAATACAGTGCTGGCATTTATTTGTCTCTCTGTATCTGGTCAATAAAAAAAGCAATTTCACAATATAAGACGTAACGATGGTTACATTTTCTTTTGTTTGGAGCTACAGCTAAATTTCCCGCCGCTCAGCACCTGAACCCGGGCGGGGGCGCAGAAATAATACAAATACCGTCAGCCGTGTTTCGAGAAGAAGCATTAGCCGACCACTTCATTAGCCGACCAGTCCCGCCGTCCAAGACGTGTAAACACCGCCAGCAGGCCATCGACACCCGACCCTCTCCACCCCACTTCCGACTAAGCAGGTGCCAGTTGCCAACGGTCAAGCGGGGGCGGCGACGTCTGTCAGCGACGCGAGGAGGGAACGTACCGGACATCTGTCACCCAACAGCCGCCTGTCGCCCGCCACATGCCATCTCCCGACCCGTCGTCCGTCCAAGAGAGTCGCGTAAGCAAACACCGCCGGCGGGCCTTTCTCACACCTCACCCACACCCTCCCCCAATGATATACAGAGTCACATCCCAGATCACCATGTGGGAAAACTAAGACGCCGGCGCCCATCAACAGAGGACGCTAGCCGGAATCGGCCGCGGGGCGCACAAGAAAACAAACCAGAGCGGCTGAACGACCAGGGTCACCTCCAGACACCGGGCACCTGGCCATTGCGGCCACCGGCCATCTGCCAGCCCGCCGTACGCCAGACGTATAAACAGCCAAGGGGCTGGAGCGACTCCCCCCTCTCCACCCCACTTCCGACTACGCAGGTGTCAGTTACCCGACGATCAAGCGGGGACGGCGACCTCCATCTGCGACGCGAGGAGGGATCGTCGCCACACCGGCCTCTGAGCTCACACTGCTAACAAGATACAAACACGCAAAATCCCGGCCTGCCGACCGGCTGATCAACATCTGAGGGGAGCCGGCTCAGCAGAACGTCCAGTGGGACGAAGAGGAACGACCGGAATGGAGGAATGAAAGGCAACAAGACTGATTCCAGGGACACAGCCGGCAACCACAGGACCGCCAGACGACTCGGGACTACCCATGGAGAGATACCCATCAGAGGCCGGTCGACGTAGGCGGAAGTGACGGGACGTGAGAGTATAACAACAGAGGTGGCCAGGAGGGGAAAAACAGTCGCGCCGGCAGGAGAGAGCCAGGAGGGTCGCGCCAAGACAGTCGCGCTGGGAGGAGGGCCAGGAGAGGATCGGCGCCGGAGGTCCGCGCCATCAGTCGCGCCGAAGACGGAGGCAGGACAACAAGGCCGGGAGGATCCAGAGAGGAAGTGGCCCGCGGTCTGTGACGAGTAGAGTGGTGCTTGAAATGCGCGCCGGAGAGAAAGGCCGGGCTCATTAAGAGTGCAGTGACGTCCGCTCATTTAAACTGATGGAGCGGCGAGTGATTGAGTTAGTGTGGAGACGGACGCTACGAGATGGAGAGTCGGTTTTCAACGCAATCTACCGGGCTTCACCTATCACAGTAAGGCCGCTGCTCATTCCCCGCCCGAACAAAATCCTAATATCCACAGTCTGTCACCTTACGTCGTACCATGTGCTCCGTACCATGTGGTCATGTGCTCCGATAGGCGATCTGGGGCGGTAGGGATCTCGTGCCGGGAGGGACGGGTCAGCCGGCCTGGCCAGGATCTAATGACCCCGGGAATGGATCTTCACCATGAGGAGGGGAGGGGTGAAGTGTGTATTTTGAGGAGGGGCGGGGACGGGGGTGTAATGGACTGGTTAGCCGGACGGCCAGCCGGCAGAGGGTCGGGGAAAATATGTGTCACGGACTCGGTGTAAATAGACAGCTCAGGCGCGTGACGTAACTATTAACGCGACATGTAACCGTACAGGTGGTTTAATATAATACAGATGAAGGATCGCAGAGAGCGAGGGTATTATGGACTGAACGGAGTGATGATCGATGAGCCAAGGGTGTGATGGAGTCGGGACGGGTCTGGCGTGCCAGGGGAGCCTACTCCACAGAACGTATTCCGTTTTACGTAAATTGACGCCATCTCATTTATAATACGAGACGGACCTTGGGTAATCATGAATGTATAGGAATGCTCGGCAAACTCTCGCGCCAATGATGTATCATTATTGGTATTGTTAACGCTGTGGTTATATAAGACATTGGATAAGTGTTATTTTAAAGCTTTTATTTTACCGTACAATACCGTTTGCGAAATACCTCCTTCAGTTCACGGTTTGCAAAAATACGAAAGATCATCTCCAGCGTGAGATATGCGAATCGTTCTTCATTCGTCAGTTGCAATCCATCATGAACAAAATATCTCTTCCTGGAGCATCAAATCATAAATGTTCAATTATTGCATTGAAATTTAAATTAAAGTTTTAGACAAAGCTTGATTTTAAATAGTTCGTTGAAATGCTTACGAACAGATTGTCAAGCTCATTGTCGGGAAACGTGTTTTATTCGAGAGTGGACGCTGGCAAGCTATCGGCATGTTTTAAGTTCCCTATATGGGATCGTGAACCGTGCCCGGTATTTTTACAAATATTTAAATCATAAACTTAACCGCAACTCAACTTTCGTAAGGAGATTATTTTTTGTTTCAATTATCTTGCACCTAATTGAATTGTTAACGGTGATCTATTGGCACCGGTTTCGCAGAGAAGTATCGTGTTATTTAAATATGGCAGGGCATTGACATCCCAGCCATGTCCGCTGTAATGCGACTCAACTAGGGTCCGTATCCGTATATCCGTATCCGGCCCGCCGAGGCCAGACACACAGGGAATGACCCGCTCATGGCGACAGCGAGCGGGTGCCGCGTTAACGATACCAGCTGGGGTCTCATGGAATAGCGCGCTCGCAGGCAGCACGGCGACAGGGAGCGGGTGCCGCGCTGAGTACACACTGTGAGCAACAGGCGAGGGAGGTGCAGGTGTGTTTCGAAGAGTTAAGGGTCGCTTTTCTCCACCCTCGGCCCGAAAACGAGGTTAGTGTCAATGGTGACTCCACCCCCGGCCCTAGCTCAAAAGGTAGGTCTGGGCATGTGCTTTCAGGAACTGTGATGATATACGGCTCATCTGTGACCATGAGCAGCTGTGCCTGATGGGAGATGCACAGCGAATTACATAGGAGTTGCTGGAGCGCAGGCACGCAGCACCGCGGTTGAAGAGGACGATGAGAATGATGAGGACGATGAGGATGGCGCAGATGGCGGTCAGCCAAAGAAGAAGCGCCGCAGGAAGAAGGCATCGGCGGGCGACGACGGCGTCGGCGGCGACCGAACCAGCGGCATCAGCATCGTCGGTGGCGCCTCGCTGAAGCCGGCCACGCCAGTATCGGAGCTTACCTCCAAGTTAATCAAGGGCTTTGGGCTCAAGAAGGTATATGCGTACTCGAAGCGGCGGCTCGAGTTCGCGTCGAGCACAACGCCCTTGCCCGCGACCTGCGGCGAGCTCGCCCGCCCGCCAGCCCGCCCAGACGCTCATCAACGCTAAGATCGCAGGCGTCGGGCCGAAGACGTGGTCGGCGCTGATCGCCGCCCTGGCCAGCCACTTTGCGCCCGCCAACTCCGCCGCCTCCGCCGGTGGAGGTTTAGGTTTGGGTAATCATCTAACGAGTTAGGTATGCGGGATATTAATGTCGGGCGCCCAGGAGGAACAAAGTAAGTTGTTTTGATAGTGGAATCGTTCCCGAGCCATGAAGATTAACCGGGGATTAACGCCGTTAGACGCCATATGCTTTGGTGGCCAGTGGGGGCCGAGAGCGGGAAAGTGGGGGCGAGATCGTGACGCCGAGAGTGATGTGGCGATGGGCGTGGATTCGTGCCGCCCGAGGCTGAGAGCAGCAGTTAGTATGTGAAGTGAGTGGGCGTGGATTCGTGCCGCCCGAGAAAGGGAGATTTAAGTCCATCGAGGAGGGCATGCGAGGTATGCCGGTTAGCAGATCTTATGTTGCTTGTGCCGCAATATGCAACACTTGTCTTCCCGACTCTCGGATAAAATTTGTAGGTCTTACGTCCATCATGGAATTCCCCAGGTCATTCCGGGCGACCGGGGAATGATGTCGCGGAGGCACCATGACGTGCGAAAGCGTTGGACCAGTGGGGCACGGCGAGGCGACTGGGTATGTCCATCGCTATCGGCCAGGTGATTGCGATAAGTCGGCGTGCGAAAGCAGCCGATATTTAGTCAAGTAGCCTGGTCGCGCGACCGCGGAGTTTTTTAGGTTGTGGGAACGGGTTGAGAAGAAGCGATTAAGTGGCGCAGTAAGACGAGATGTTCTGGTGTAAGAAAGCGGAGCCGCGAACCGGGAGGGGAGCGGCGGCCGAGACTACACCACAGGGCGGGACGGCGAAGGAGGAAATTATCGGGATAATTAGAGAAAAAGCGGGGAACCCCAGCCGGTCAAGGGCTCTCACCCATAATTAATAGCACCACTGGAGGGCAGTAGACAGAAGAGGGAGGTATCGGGGCGTCAATCCGTGCATTCGGATTAGTGTTTGAAAGGAGGGTAAATGGGAATGAGGATCAATGAGTGTATGATATAGTAATAGATTAGGTTAAGGACCAGTGGGAGAATTGACGCTCAGCGATTAATTATATGTGAGGAACCTGTTAAGATCGGGGAGGTAGTAGAAGGATTGTATTTGTTGGGGCCAGGCTGATTTTTTCTCTTTTTTTTTGGGGGGGGGGGGCAGATCACGGGAACGGATATGGGGAAGGGATTCCGCAACGGATCGTCTGTCGGGACATACTCCGGTAGGCTCTGTCGTGGGAGACCCTGTCCTAATATCCGCCACTTACCGAACTCCAAAATACCATCTTGACATACCTTATATCCGAGTAGTGAGATATATGTTATGTTGACTGACGAATGGCCAGCCTCATCAAAAAATATTATGTACAAGACCGGGCGGAGTGCCATTGCAACTGTTTGAAATTCATATACATTCGCTGGTATTCCAAAAAACCGCAAGAAATAGCGGATCGTCGTTACCGTAAACCGATCTGCGAGGTCAAGAAACCCCCGCACGCAAATTATCGCAATGTTGCAAATTGTTGCAAAATGTTGCAATACGCTCTAAATATTGTAAATGAAGTCCTAGAGCGCTGATTCTAACGACATTGCAATCAGCGGCCCGAACAGATCCAGGAAAGAGTTTGTACGAAAAATGGAAATTTTTGATTGATTTGTATTTTTGTTGTTGTGTGAAATGATGCGATGTTGCAGAGCCAGAGTTGCACCGTTACAACGTCATGATTCACATATGGTTAACATTTGAAATGGATAAATCTTAATGCATAAGGCATGTTTCTAGACCAGTTTTGTCTCCGAAATACAGTGCTGGCATTAATTTGTCTTTATCTGGTCAATAAAAGCAAAACAAAATAACAATATAACGTCATGAGTTACTCATACTTAGGGAGCCATAAGTCAGTAAAAAAGGTGATATTCATTGCAAATGTATTTTGTATATTGCTGGAACACCATTATTTCATATATCAGTAAATATATCATTTATATCATCAAATATATCATTGTATATCATTTTTGTAAAAAATATTGGTAAAAAAAAAAAAAAAAAAATGGGAACCAAAACCAAAGATTTCAAAATTATGAGATAACAGTTTGATAGAAGGTTCAATTTCCTATCTTTTCGTTCTTTTGGTTTTAGTTTATCTTAAAATATCACCATTTTTAACGTTTGGGTGATTTTATCTCCAATTTCGCGTACAGTGACGTCACAAAATGGTGTATATCTTTTTTTTAATCGACGAAATAGCCAGCATTTTTCTGAGCCGACATAGAATTGATGTAGAAGAAGGTACTGAAAGTTTCAGGTTGATATCTTGACCTGTTTTAGTTATCGCGAATATTCGACAGGGGGGGGGCAATATTTGCCCCCTCCCCCCCCCCGATCAAGCGCGGGTTAAAGGAGGGAGTGTACCTACTGTTTTGGAATGTAAAAATATGTGTAATACGGTATGTAGCTATTGGTTTGATTGTTGGATATTATGAAATTCACATCTGGAGCCCTTTTAGTTGAATTTTCACTTATATTGCTTTTTGCTTATTTTTTGTTTCGATATCTATAAAACGATCGCCACTATAATGATGTTATGTAAAAACAGCGCACATAAGACAATACAATTACGGTCACATCATGCAAGATAGAGAGACAAGTTTGCACAGCATGTTCTTGCCACCGTGAACTTTATTATGTGCAAGTTGCGTAGCTTTAAATTGATATCTTCGTCGACAAATGGTCATCTACCATCATCGAATTGGCCATCATCGAAAAGCATGATGGCCCTCCAGGTTCTGTTCGGCTGCTGCTATCAGTGCGCACGAGCTGTTTTGTCGAATTGCTATTGTCCGGCGCTAACAATATGCTAGCAGTGTAATCGATAGTTGCAGTGTTTCTAGTAGCGGAGGCCCTCTGGAGTCTACCCGATAACTTTTCGCTCCCAGCAAGTTCCTGGAGTCTTTGGAATATCTCAGCAACTAGGGTGAATCTGGGGGAATTAATTCATGAGTCAATTCAGAAAATTATATTCTATAGACCGTGTCAATAACCCCAAATAAGCGGTGTGGGTAGGCACACTCCCTTTAACCCTCGCCCTACGGGAGCTTTTTTCACCTTCGCCCTACGGGGGGGGGGGGGCTGACAGGCCCCCTGTTAACGTCCAAACCAAGCAACTTAGAGCAATGCGGTAAGAACCAGCATGTTGCCTGTCATGAGAGGAATCTAACAGTATGACATTTTTAGGTTTCAGGTCAACGGGTGACCTTTCAGGTCAATTGAATGACCTCGGATTTAACACGTCCAGGACAGAAGAGCAAAATGCTCTTCAGAAAACCTCAAAATTAGAAATTGATAAATGTAAATAAAAAGGCATGTTCCTTGATCAGTTTTGGCTCAAAAATACAAAGAAGGTAATTATTTGTTCATATCTTGTCTAAAAATGTCAAACAAATTATTTAAAAAAAATTACGTCATTAGTTTTGACACTTAGGAAGCCATCACTCAGTCAAAAATGAAGATATTGCTTTGAAATTTGGTATGGGTATTCTCCATACTTAGTTCTCTCACATATATTCCGTTTTTTTTAATATCTTTGAAAATTTTGATTTTGTGGGGATTTTTCCCCCAAAAAAATAGTTTTATTTTTATTTTAGGGGTCAAAAACCCAAAATTTTGCAAATCCGAGATTGCCATTTTAAAGAGAATGCCATTTTGTATCTTTGGTCAATTGCGTTTGCAGCTTGCTTTAAACTCTGTTTTCTATGATTTTTCCAATATTTCTCATTTTTTTACCAACATGACGTCATCAAAACATTATTATCTCCCAAACTATTTAACCAATTTCAATTAAATTTGTACCGCCTACGTATAATTGTTGTAAACTCAGCTACCAAAAATTTCAGCAAGCTGCACTTCATGTGTCAAAAGTTATTAAAGAAAACCTCAGGGGGGCCTGTCAGCTCCCCCCCCCCCCCCCCCCGTAGGGCGAGGGTTAATGCTCAAGCTCAAACATCAACCAACGTCACCACCGATAACCGCGCGTCTGCTCTCTCTCTGTGCCCGACTGACTGCGCCACCGACCATCGACCACCGACCGGTGGTACCGGTGGTCGGTGGCGGCGGCAACGGCAACGGCGCGGCGGCGCGCCGCCCCCGAGCTGACTCAGCCTCATCACATTTCCTCTACACTGCGAGCCTCGGCTGCACCGTGGCGCGCCGCCCCTGCGCTGCCGTGGCGCGCCGCCCCTGCTCACCGTGGCGCGCCGCCCCTGCTCACCGTGGCGCGCCGCCCCTGCGCTGCCGTGGCGCGCCGCCCCTGCTCACCGTGGCGCGCCGCCCCTGCGCTGCCTTGGCGCGCCGCCCCTGCGCTGCCGTGGCGCGCCGCCCCTGCGCTGCATCTCACATCGCCTCATCACATATCATCTACCCCGCCGCCCCTGCGCTGCATCTCACATCGCCTCATCACATATCATCTACCCCGCGGCCCGCCTCATATATCTTCCACAGTCCACACTACTCTCTGATCTTCGAGATCAATACTGAAACGACTCACTGAAACCATACGGAGACTACGCATGGTCCTTCAAGAGGTTTCTGAACCCACTAGCCATTCTCTGCAGAGAGCCACAAGTTTCAAAACCATGCCGGGTTCTTAATGCTAAAATGTTCTATGAACACGTCAACATTCTCTGCAGAGATGTATGCTTCTCAGAAACCAAGAGGGGTTGCTGCACACTCTTTTAAAGATTCAGGCGCATGAACCAGATAATCTGAGGTGGTCTCCATTCCATTACGTTTAGGCCATCGCCGTTCAAATAGGTGACTCACTTATACTAACAGTGACATGGTACACTTCACGGTCGCTACACTGAAAACACGTTTTGAAACCTTTTTCAAGACGGGTTTCGATAGGAGTCCATTGCGGGGTTTTAGATAACCCAAGCGAGAACGTGTTTGTCTGCAGACACGCATTGGAGAACCTTCAGCAGAGATGAGAGTTTGCGCCGTGGTTTTAGAGAACCTAATCGAGAACATATTTGTGTCCGGGCATGCATTGGAGAACCTTCAGCAGATGACAGCCATAACATTTGGGTTTCGGAGACCAATGTAATGACGGAAAGAGCACCGCCGCGTTTCTCAAAAGTTCCCGGATGTAGCCCACTACTCGAAGCCTGACACCCGTGAACAGAATGCGTACTTCCGTACTTGTAGCTGAGGTGCCGCTCAACAGATGGCGCCCTCAAGGAGCAGTTATTTTTTCCGTATTGTTTTACCAAAAACAGACATTGCCTTAACATGTACAGTTTAAAGTTGGGAAATGTCGCGAAAAGCAATACAAAGGGAGCTGTTGTCATGAGATCTGAAAAATGAATTGCTTAGATATAGTATATGCTAATGTGTCAAAACTACATTAAATATCTAAAGTCAGAATATTATATATGGTAAACGTTCACGGGCATTTCCACCTGGGCAGAGCGTGCGCATGACGCGTAAGCAATGATAATTGAACTAAACAACAGTCGTGGTGGTCGCGCACACTACTTTCGGCACATAACTTCGCCGGAGGAAACAATGTATAATCGGATAAATACATTAACCCTATTAGTGGCAGGGGCAGATTCTGCCCACCCCTCAGGTATTTTGCAGATATCTCCTGAACGGCTAAGAGCAGACCCACGAAATTTTTGGAATTTTCCTAGAATTAAATTATGCATATGAAGTCCAAATTTTGAGTTCCTAACCTGAACAGAGGCGGTTCCAGGGCCCAGTTTTGGGAGGATTTCGTATGTGACATTTACCGATAATACGGAGATGCGATCTTCACGGCTTCTTCCTAACTGCCTGAGTATAAAGGAGCTACATAGGTTTACAGTGATTGAAACAAGTGCAAATTGGTTGATTTTAGTTAACTATAATAAATATTGCACGGCAGAGGCGGTTTCAGGGACTTGAAAAGGGGAGGCTTACAGAAGTTATTTGTTATATATTTTGCCTCCCTATTTTTTCTCTAACCTGGCACCGCCTATGGATGAAAATATGTTTTATAACTGTGGTGTCCGATGTCACAATAGCGCACCGTTCGTTTCCTTTATCAAAAAAGAAGAAGAAAAAAGACGGTTTTATAAGGCATTTATTTTACCCCCAAATTGAGTGACCTGAAAACGCCTATGATTTTTGAATTTGAAAAAAGTCCCCATCATATAGCAATACCAAATTCAATATCTATTGATTCCCATTAGTTGCGTTGAAATCGGTTGATAAACATGATAGCTGTGTTGGATCACAAATACCTCTAATATTTGTCATTTTTGCCCCCCCCCCCTGTTGCCCCCTATAAAAAATCGGATTTCTGTATGAATGTAGATCGTGCTGAGGGGCATCAAACGCCGTTTGATTTTTGTTTTTAATCAACCGGGTAGATCTCGAGATCTCCCCGGTTGATTGCTTAACCCTATTAGTGGAGGGCCAGGAGCCTGCCACTAATAGGGTTAAGCAATAGTGAAGATTTCATGGGTTCTCATTTCTAAACGCTGGATACACCACAACGGTGTCTCCAACTTTCACCGAAAGAATATCAGAAGGGTTCTCCGAGATTATACGGGGTGCTCCGGTAATCCCCCCCCCCCCCCCCCCCCCCACCTCTAGAAGCTCTCCATTGATATGGTTGTGAAATCTTAGTTCGAGAACCTTTAAGAAAGGTTCTCAGACGAGAAGGTACTGACATGTGGTGGTCACGCGAGAGCCCATGAGGCTCTCGAAGACCAGGCAAAGTTCTCATTGTTTTTCAGTGTACCGTTAATTGTATGCGAGACCGCCGTTACGGCTGAATAATTAGCTAATAACTGCTTCAGCCTCATTAGGCCACGCTGTGCCGCGGTAAAAATGCCCGTGAACTTTTACCATATATAACCTTCTGACTTTAGATATGTTGCTTCTGTTTGACACATTAGCATAGACTATATATCTAAAAATTCACTTTTCAGATCTCTTAACAACATCCTCGTTTAGATTGCTTTTCGCGGCATTTCCCAACGTCAAACTGTCCTACGTGTTGTCTGTTTTGGGTAATGTCTGATTTGGGTAAAACAATACAAACAAAAAATATGGATAACGCCATATGTTGAGCGGCACCTCAACTACAAGTACGGAAGTACGCATTCTGCTAACAAGTGTCAGTCTTCGAATGACATGGCCTTTGGTAACCCGACTCAAGCGCCACCTCTCACACTTGCAGAAACATTTAGCGCCATCTACAGGGTTTAAGCTAAGCCAGCCATGAGTCAGCTGAGCATTCCATTCCAGACGCCATTCAAAGGCCGTGCGTTCGATTTTGACTTATGATCTTTTTGTCTCCCTAGATGGTTTCTGAGACCAGTGACGGTAAATGCTCGTGCCTTTTTAGTCTCGAAGCGAGACCAAATTGTTTCCAAAGCACGGCCAAGTGCGGAGCATGTACAACAGTGCCACGCAGTACGATATGCCGACGAATGCTCGCCGTGAGTTTGACGAGGAGCTCACGCGGTGGGTAGACAATGGCTGGCTCGTGCCCTACGAAGAGTCCGAGTGCGGGCCGGCCAAGGGACTGGTGCCGCTGATAGCGGTCCAGCAGAAGAACAAGTCCAGGGTGAGGCCCGTGCTCGACTACAGAGAGCTGAACGATCACCTGACCGTGCTGACACGGCTGAGGCAGACGTGTGCGCGGATCAGCTGAGGAGATGGCGGCGACCGAGGCAGACGTGTGCGCGGATCAGCTGAGGAGATGGCGGCGACACGCCGAGAACATCGCGGTCGGGGATCTCCGCAATGCCTGCCTGCAGGTTCACGTCGACCCGCACCGTTCCAGACCGAGCTGATCCGCGGCCAGCGCTACTGCCCGACTCGGCTCGGTTTAGGCCTGAGCGTGGCCCCCCGCTGGCCATGAGAGCATGGTAATTCGGGCAGTGCTGCCGAGCGATCCTGAGGTGGATCGGACCGTGCTGCCGAGCGACCATGAGGAGGATCGGGCCGTGCTGCCGTATGTGGACGATCTGCTGGTCAACGAGGACATCGTCAGCGCGGAGCGAGTGGTGGCGCACCTGGAGCAGGTCAGCCATGTCGCCATGACGCACCTGGAGCATGTCAGCCATGTCGCCATGTCGCACCTGGAGCAGGTCAGCCATGTCGCCATGTCGCACCTGGAGCAGGTCAGCCATGTCGCCATGTCGCACCTGGAGCAGGTCAGCCATGTCGCCATGTCGCACCTGGAGCAGGTCAGCCATGTCGCCATGTCGCACCTGGAGCAGGTCAGCCATGTCGCCATGTCGCACCTGGAGCAGGTCAGCCATGTCGCCATGTCACACCTGGAGCAGGTCAGCCATGTCGCCATGTCGCACCTGGAGCAGGTCAGCCATGTCGCCATGTCACACCTGGAGCAGGTCAGTCATGTCGCCATGTCGCACCTGGAGCAGGTCAGCCATGTCGCAGCAGGTCAGCCTTTCGCAGCCAGCGAGTGGTGGCGCACCGCTGGGACACCGTCGTCCGGACGCCGACTCCGTGACCTCTCAGCTCGATCAGATGGTCCTCGAGCGTGGGGCGCCGGTGGAGCTGCTGAGTGACAATGACACCGCTTTTCGAAGCCGACGTTTCGCGGTGTTCGCGACACGATGGAACACACGCCTGCAGTTCAGAGCGGTGCATGAGCCGAGTGGCAACGGGGTCGTCGAGAGTAACAACCGCACGGTCAAGTGATCGCCGCGAGGAAGCAGTGCTCGGTCGCCGAGTCAGTTCATTTGTATAATGTGACACCGTGTGACGGTGAGGTGGTAGCTAGTGCACCCGCTAGTGCCATCTACCGCTACCCGGTGAGGGACTGTGTGCGGCCTGCGGCTGACCATCCGGTGGTCATCCCTGCGCAGACAGGACTTGCTGATGACGTGCGTGCTGTTGGCGATGCTGTCTCGGTCCGGCGCCGTGGGACACGATCCACCGAGCCGTCACGGCCGGGAGTGATGGCGTCACGGCCGGGAGTGATGGCGTCACGGCCGGGGGCGAGGCGTCACGGCCGGGAGTGATGACGTCACGGCCGGGAGTGATGGCGTCACGGCCGGGGGCGAGGCGTCACGGCCGGGAGTGATGGCGTCACGGCCGGGGGCGAGGCGTCACGGCCGGGAGTGATGGCGTCACGGCCGGGGGCGAGGCGTCACGGCCGGGAGGGATGGCGTCACGGCCGGGGGCGAGGCGTCACGGCCGGGAGTGATGGCGTCACGGCCGGGGGCGAGGCGTCACGGCCGGGAGTGATGGCGTCACGGCCGGGGGCGAGGCGTCACGGCCGGGATTGGTCTCAGACGTCATCTCTGAACAGGTGGTGGAAGTTGATGAGGTGCCATGGCACGTGAGAAATTTGCGGCGTCGAGATGGTGGTGACACCGTGGTAGAGCTGGTTGGTGATGAAGGTGCGAGTGATGGCGATGAGAGGTTGGTGATAGTGGTGCCAGTGAAGTGAGATAGGACGGTGCAGTGGGTGATGACGGTGAGGAGCAGAGAGTGCTGCCGCGTCAGAGTGAAAGGGAGCACAGGCTTGTTTAGCACCAAAACCTGTTTTGAGAACTTTCACAGAAAGGTATCCATCGAGATGCCTGGATTTTGTCCGTCCATATCGTCGGGAATATATGATGCAATATATATTTGCCATGTATCATTGGAATAATGGTAATGAGATGCTCTGCAATATTGTATTGTTAGTCTTTTTACTGTTTTCCTTCAAAATGTGTATTTGTAAATTTTTACGCCTTTTTGGCGACCCCATTACATCGAAATTATCCTTTTCGTTATCAAAATTCGTCGAGGAACCAATCGTCTTCCATATAGATCAAATTTAGGTGATTTAGGTTTAAATTTAGGTTATAAATATGTCTGTTTTTGTCATTTTACGCGTTGTTTTTGTGATCAATAAGTTATTCACCAATAACTTTTGAATGAGGTATGGTAAACGCCATTTTGCTGCCTTCGTCTGTCCTGCTTTCTTGTGAAATGTGCCTTGCAATGTGTGCTTGTACCTGGCAAAATGTGAAAAATCATGTTCTCTCCCACAATGTCATGGGAGAAAGCCCAGTGTATACAAGCATGAAGCAGACCTCACCTCCGTATCTGTTCAGATAAACCACAAAATACATATCTAGAAAGCCAGCATTGCGTCATAAGGTTCAGACAATACGTGAAGGGCGAAACTTTTAGAAATTCTCAGGTTACTAGCGTCACAAATGATCCTAATTCCTAACGAATCTTCACCGACCTCAAAATTTCCAATGGATTTGGTGGGATCCTGAATTATACAATTGAGTTAAATATTAATTCCAGCACAGATCGACCAGAGGTTAATATCATCGAAATCGTCCTCCTAGAGGTAATCGGCCACACTGATCACAGCTGTAATAGGTTGCCTCTTGTTAGCGGTTTCAAAGTTATAGCCTCCGATACTTTGGTGATACACACCTTACGGCTACTTTTCGAGTGAAATTTTCGCCGCTATATCGTGCGGTGAGTGGATACAAATATGCAGCACATTACTTGGAATGGTCTATGGCGTGATCCTATGGTAAAGGTGAAAAATTTCGCCCTGAAAAAACTGTAAAACTTTTAAAATTTCCTTCAAATTTCCAAAATTTCCCAAAATTTCCCAAATAATTTTCCTCAGTATTGTATTATTTGTCAATGTTATAAAGTTATCTATTATCTGTTTTATGAAATGCATCAATACAAATCGTTGTACCTCCTCACAATATGGAGCCGCATGCGTCTGAATGGACCAATGTCATGCCCCGTGGGCGCCTCTGGGGCATTCCACGTCAAATCGAGGGAAATTTTCCTAATCGACGCATTCGATTTTATCCAAAATTGGTACACGGCATAATCTGGGACGCTGAAACGACCTGAAAGTTGTTATTCAATCCAAACAGTGGTTTTAGAGATATTGCCTCAAACATTTAATTTCAAGGTCATAGCGCAGGTTAATTGTTGTCAGCCTCTATTGCTGGAAATTAATAACGCAATATGGATTTGTCATATACCGTTGGAATGGCAATGACCTACAAGATGTTGTTGTCAGTTTTTTTTTCTGCAAAAAAAAATATTGAAGTTTTTGTTTAAATGTACATGAGAATGACGGATACGATATCCGGACGTAATTCACGGATATGTTTTTGGATACGGGAAAATGAAACCAAATGCAAAAAGACCAATTAATAAAATATGATAATGTAACTAGAAACTCGTCCCTCGATCTCAAGTTCAGTGTGTTCAGTTACCATCAGCAGCAACTTTGTTGGGAAGAGAAATAAACAACTTGAACCATAACAACGTTTGAAGGGAAATATTGACCTTTTTCCAACAAAAATGGAGTAACTATTTGAAATCGACAGACGAGGCCAAAATATATTGTAAATTAATCGCATTTTGCATATACAAATTAGGCAAGAGATATTTCAAGTTAAAGTTGATAAGAGTTCCACACTTCTAACGGCCGGTACTCTCAAGTACTCGGTAACAAATTTCGGTCCACACCAAAATCTGGTATTAGGATTTGACGAAATTGTATGGAAACTATGTCTTGCACTCGGTCTATTGTGATTGTGTGCCCCATTATCCTTAAAAATCAACAAACGTTGAATAAAAGGGTAACAAATTAGCAGTTAACTTATGCACCCAGCGACGGCCTAGGTAGTGGTTGCGAACTTGCGACCCTCAATTTTGTTAAACAATTGTCCTAATGGTTTATTTATTTTCAACATTAGGAGTTTTGTATAGTTTTGTCTCTGGCTGTATATAATACAATGTTTTAGCTTATCAATACAAATAACCGCTTTTCAAAAACAATCAGCAAACAATCGAAAAAGTGCCACTGAAATCGGAGGTTCATTTATGCACCCAACGGAGACCTATTTATTGTCGGCAATTTGTTTACCTTCAAAAGAAGAATGCCTTCAGCAATGCCTACAAAAGAAAGAAAAGCGCCAGATACCTATGTCACGCCAGAAATAGAGAAGGATCATACCTTGCGTCGCCATATATAAGTACATATGTTGAGATTCCATGACTGATATGCTAAGTGATAAAGGAATTCAAAAATGTGATATATTAAGTACAAACGTTTCAATACATGAATGAGTATCTTGTTCACTGTACAACACAATCGATGAAGATCTGGAATGGAAGAAATACACAAGCAACACACATTCACACTTTCAAAATAATGACTAGTTTCTCATGCTTTTCATTCTTTGGCGCTTACAGTTATTTTCGCCGCCGGCATTGCATAAGTTACAAATCCAATTATAGAATTAAACGTTTCTCTGTTGACGATGTGCGCAGCTTCTAAAACTTCCTAGTCTGTTTTTTTAATTCCTTTCTCCAGGATCTTGGTTTTACTCCAAACTGGTAGATGGTTACACTTGTCTATGTGAAGTACTATTGCATTTGATAGGCTGTGATTCCTGACATCTCGTTGGTGCTCCTTTCTCCGAATCTGTACACCCCTACCCGTTTCTCCTACATATGTCTTGCTGCAACCGGAACAAGGAATTTCATACACCACGCTTATCTCTTCGTTTGTTTTCTTAAAGGGAGATAATCATCTTTTCCCACTAAAATGGAGTTAGCACCTGAAATCGATAGACGAGGCCAAAATTCATCACATTTTGCATATATACATTCCTACCGAAAGATATTGGCAGTTCCCTACCGATAAGCGATCCACGCTATAACGGTCGGTACTCAGCAAGTACTCGGTAACGAATTCAGTAAATTAGCTTCCCTACACATTGCTATTTATCATGAAGGTATGCAATATGTTTCCTGCACTCTATCTTTTGCGAATATGTGCCAAACTTTTATGAACAATCAACAATCATTTGAAAAAAGTGAATTGAAATCGGCAGTTTAGCTTGGCCCAGGACAGCGACCTATTTAGTGTCGGCGATTTGTTGATAAGTGCCCATTCAACAACGTTCAACAGATTGATGCAAAAGCGCCAGATGTTGCACTTTCCAATAGTGGAGGAAAAATACCAATCATTAATTTTCCAAAACTTCCAACTTCGAATTAGGGAATAATTTTATTTAATTCTTAAATTAAGATCACTTCATTTTAATACCATAACGGTAGCCAAAGAAATTGTTGCTAACCTAATCAAAGGGGGATTATCTCCCTTCAACGCCTATCTTTACCATATCTCTAATTGTCTTGCCCGACGTCATGGCTACCCTAACTCCTACGGGCTCCAACTTCTTCGCGTTCGTGACGCCTGGTTTTGAGTATGGAGCAGAAATGACCATGGTATTGCCATTCTTATCGGTTTTCTTCTTAGGTCTTTTCCAAATCTCTTCTGCCTCCTTCTTTAACCTGATCAGCAATCCCTTCGGATATTTAAGTCTTGTTAAAGTTTGAACACTATGCTCTATCTCTTCTGTCAAGTATTCTTCATCGCAAATTCGGGAAGCTCTCAGAAAGAAGCCTATGACTACCTCACTGTTGACACGTTCGCTATGGCCGGAATAGTAATGAACATAGTCTTCCTGTTTGTAGGTTTTCAATATACTTCGAACTTGAATTTCTGTGATTTTTTTGTATTTGGCTGAGATACGTGGATGATATCTTGGTGATAGTCACTAAAGAAACACATCTAGAAGAGGAGGTAGATTTGTTGAATAAAGTAGATTAAAAAGTGCAGTTCACCGTTGAACATGAGAAGAACGGATCTTTGCCATTTCTGGATACAAGTATTGTGAAAGCAGAAGCGAAATTGCCACTACCGGGTGAGGTCAGAAGTGCGGCACTCTCCCAACTGAGCTGCAGGGGAGTAAAAATTAAAATGTCCGCCCCTGTAGCTCAGTTGGGAGAGTGTCGGACTTCTGACCTCACCCGGTAGTGGCAGCCCAGATTCGAGTCGCTTCGGCGCTCGCTATTTGCCCCTGACTGGGATGGCCTGTGGCCGGTGGCAGCGGTCGCACTCAAGGTCAGGTGATGTCAGAGGGCGGGGCGGACCGTGTTCATGTATGTCGGGCACGTAGAACTTTCGCTTCTAAATTCTGCCGAACGCCAGGAATTGCTTGATCGGATGGTAGGGGTCAGGGCCTGCGCAACAAGCTATGCTTAGCGCGAGGCCTGACCTCGGAAATCCATCCATTCAAAAACATTCGGACTAAATTTATTTTTAAAAAAGTTCAAAGTATATAGAAAACCTACAAACAAGGAAGACTATGTTCCGGTCCGGTCATAGCGGTCATATTCCGGTCATAGCGAACGTGTCAAAAGTTGGGTAATCATAGCCCATAGGCTTCTTTCTGAGAGCTTTCCGAATTTGCGATGAAGAATACTTGACAAGAGATAGAGCATATTGTTCAAACTTTAACAAGGCTTAAATATCCGAAGGGATTGCCGATCAGGTTAAAGAAGAAGACAGAAGAGATTTGGAAAAGACCTAAGAAGAAAACCGATAAGAATGGCAACACCATGGTCATTTCTGCTCCATACTCAAAACCAGGCGTCACGAACGCGAAGAAGTTGGAGTCCGTAGGAGTCAGGGTAGCCATGACGTCGGGCAAGACAATTGGAGATATGGTAAAGAAAAAGGAAAAGCGTTAAGAAAACAAACGAAGAGGAAAGCGTGGTGTATGAAATTCCTTGTTCCGGTTGCAGCAAGCCATATGTAGGAGAAACGGGTAGGGGTGTACAGATTCGGAGAAAGGAGCACCAACGAGATGTCAGGAATCACAGCCTATCAAATGCAATAGTACTTCACATAGACAAGTGTAATCATCTACCAGTTTGGAGTAAAACCGAAATCCTGGAGAAAGGAATTAAAAAAACAGACAAGGAAGTTTTTAAAAGCTGCGCACATCGTCAACAGAGAAACGTTTAATTCTAGAATTGGATTTGTAACTTATGCAATGCCGGCGGCGAAACTAACTGTAAGCGCCAAAGAAAGGAAAGCATGAGACACTAGTTATGATTTTCAAAGTGTGAATGTGTGTTGCTTGTGTATTTCTTCCATTCCCAAGGCCATAGAGACTAGGTAGACCCGTCCGGGGTAGGCAGCAAAATGCGTGATGTCACGGGCACGTGACGTCACACGCTCCCTATTCAAATAGTGTTAAATCTGCCTACTTTCGTGCCCTACCATTTGCATACCTTAGGTGCCAGAGGGATCAATTGAGCACTAAATGATAGATTGAAACGTCCTCTACAGCTCGCTTTTGGGACATTTTCTCCTAAATTGCAAAGGTGAGCCGCTAGACGATGTCAAAGCGAGGCATGCAACCGAACGAGGCCCATGTCCATATAAGGCAATGTTTGAATTTTGACCACGGGGTAACTGTCGCTGGATGCTGTTTTTGGTTGAAGTGTGAATTTTGTATTATTTCACCTGGTTGTTGATGAAGTAAGGTGACTTGCGGATACTTTGTAGTAGTATCTATCAGGTGAAAGTATTTTTGACATCTGGATTACACTTGTTTCACCTACAATTATGTTGAAGATCGTTGAGTGACGAATGCGCCACCGTAAATAAACATGGCGGCCGCGCCGGTCGAAAGCGTAATTCTTTTGGTAGACCGAGAAGTGCCACGAGACGGTCTACGAAAGGAAATACGCTTCTCCCGTTTCGGCCACCCCATTGGTGGAAATCGAGCTGGAAAGTGACGCCATGGGACAGGGTGGACACGTTACGGAGATAGCCATGACACCCCCCTGTTCCATTCCAGATCTTCATCGATTGTGATAGACAGTGAACAAGATACTCATTCATGTATTGAAACGTTTGTGCTTAATATATCACATTTCTGAATTCCTTTATCACTTAGCATAAGTACATATCTTTACATTTCGCAAAATGTAATTATCGCAATAGAGAAGTTGTTATCTAACTTTTAAATTGATGCGCGATCAATTCGATACCAAACATGTGTCATAAGATAATGCAGAAAAATAAATCAAAAGGTCAATATTTCCCTTTAAACACGAATGCTGCTGGCTAAAATAAAACTATTATGGTTATGCATTATTATGGGTATGCTGTTGTGCACTGGCGGATCCAGCCGTCGGTTTTTTTGGGGGGGGGCCAACTTTTTGTGGCAAAAAGGTACCCCCATTTTTTTCTCCGCGGATTTGGGCCGTTTACCTTATTTTGGTATTCGAGCATAAAAAAATCACTTTTCAAATTCACAACAAAACAAAATTGGGGTTGAAAAAAAATGGAAATCCGAGAGCCATTTTGAAGAAAATGTCTTTTCCCTTCTTTTCGCGTGTTTTATTTGCAATTTGCTTGAAAACTCTCATTTCTACTATTTGCCAAACATTTATCGTTTTTCCACCAAAAATGGCATGACATGACGTCATTAAAACGTCATTATCTCCCAAAATACTACATCAATTTCATTTAGAGTTGGTGAGAAGACTTAGACTTGATGCAGGATAAGGTACTGAAAGTTTCACGTTGATATCTATCATAGTTTTCAGGTTATTGAGAAAATCAGGGAGGGGAAGATTCTGCTCCCCCCCCCCCCCCCCCCCCGCGGGTTCGGACAAAAAATCACCTAGAGGTCAAAGGTCAAGGCCACGGGGACGAATACGATATTTTAAGCTTCGGTACCAGCTTGTGTACCCTCTAGTTTTTAGTTTACCGTCCGATTTGCTTGCAATGGGAAAAAAGGGACTCGTCGGCATCCCAGCTTGCATCAGGAAAAACAAAAAATCACCTAGAGGTCCAAGGTCAAGGTCACGGGGACGAATACGAGATTTTAAGCTTCGGTACCAGCTTGTGTACCATCTAGTTTTTTTCGTTTACCGTCCGATTTGCTCGCAATGGGAAAAAAGGGACTGACCGGCACCCCACCTTTTGTCAGGAATAGCAAAAATCCCCTAGAGGTCAAAGGTCAAGGTCACGGGGACGAATACGAGATTATAAGCTTCGGTACCAGGTTGTGTACCCTCTAGTTTTTTTTTTCGTTTACCGTACGATCTGCTCGCAATGAAAAAAGGGACTCGCTGGTACCCTAGCTTGCGTCAGGAAAAACAAAAAAATACATAGAGGTCAAAGGTCAAGGTCACGGGGACGAATACGAGATTTTAAGCTTCGGTACCAGCTTGTGTACCCTCTAGTTTTTTAGTTTACCGTCAGATTTGCTTGCAATGGGCAAAAGGGGACTCGACGACACCCCAGCTTGCGTCAAATAAAACAAAACATCACCTAGAGGTCAAAGGTCAAGGTCACGGGGACGAATACGAGATTTTAAGCTTCAGTACCAGCTTGTGTACCCTCTAGTTTTTTCGTGTACCGTCCAATTTGCTCGCAATGGGCAAAAAGGGACTCGCCATCACCCCAGCTTGCGTGAAAGAAAACAAAAAGTCATCCAGAGGTCAAAGGTCAAGGCCACGGGGATGAAAACGAGATTTTAAGCTTCGGTACCAGGTTGTGTACCCTCTAGTTTTTTTTTTCTCGTTTACCGTCCGAATTGCTCGCAACAAGTAAAAAGGGACTCGCCGGCACCCCAGCTTGCGTCAGGAAAAACAAAAAGTCACCTATTGGTCAAACGTCAAGGTCACGGAGACGAATACGAGATTTTAAGCTTCGGTACAAGCTTGGATACCCTCTAGTTTTTGTTTCGTTTACCGTCCGCGTTGCTCGCAAAGGGCACAAAGGGACTCGCCGGCAGGTTAGCTTGCGATAAAAAAGTAATCTAGAGGTCAAAGGTCAATGTCACGGGGACGAATACGAGATTTTAAGCTTCGGTACCAGCTTGGTGTACCCTCTAGTTTTTTCGTTTACCGTCCGATTTGCTCGCAATGGGCAAAAAGGACTCGGCTGTATCACAGCTTGCGTCAAGAAAAAAAAAGTAATCCAGAGGTCAAAGGTCAAGGTCAAGGGGACGAATACGAGATTTTAAGCTTCGGTACCAGCTTATGTACCCTCTATTTTTTCGTTTACCGTCCGATTTGCTCGCAATGGGCAAAACGGGACTCACCAGCACCCCAGCTTGCGTCGGTAAAAACAAAACGTCATCCAGAGGTCAAAGGTCAAGGTCACGGTGACGAATACGAGATTTTAAGCTTCGGTACCAGCTTGTGTACCCTCTAGATTTTTTGTTTACCGTCCGATTTGCTCGCAATGGGCAAAAAGGGACTCGCCGGCACGATAGCTTGCGTCAGGAAAAACAAAAAGTCATCCATAGGTCAAAGGTCAAGGTCACGGGGACGAATACGAGATTTTAAGCTTCGGTTCCAGCATGGTGTACCCTCTAGTTTTTTCGTTTACCGTCCCATTTGCTCGCAATGGGCAAAAAGGGACTCGCCGGCACCCCACCTTGCGTCAGGAAAACAAAAATCACCTAGAGGTCCAAGGTCAAGGTCACGGGGACGAATACGAAATTTTAAGCTTCGGTACCAGCTTGTGTACCTTCTAGTTTTTTCGTTTACCGTCCAATTTGTTCGCAATGGGAAAAAAGGAACTCGTCGGCAACCCACCTTGCGTCAGGAATAACAAAAAATTCCCTAGAGGTCAAAGTTCAAGGTCACGGGGACGAATACGAGATTCTAAGCTTCGGTACCAGCTTGTGTACCCTCTAGTTTTTTCGTTTACCGTCCGATCTGCTCGCAATGGAAAAAAGGGACTCGCTGGCACCCTAGCTTACGTCAGGAAAAAACAAAAAATTACATAGAGGTCAAAGGTCAAGGTCACGGGGACGAATACGAGATTTTAAGCTTCGGTACCAGCTTGTGTACCCTCTAGTTTTTTAGTTTACCGTCCGATTTGCTTGCAATGGGCAAAAAGGGACTCAGCGGCACCCCAGCTTGCGTCAGGTAAAACAAAACATCACCTAGAGGTCAAAGGTAAAAGTCACGGGGACGAATACGAGATTCTAAGCTTCGGTACCAGCATGGTGTACCCTCTAGTTTTTTTTAGTTTACAATCCGATGTGCTCGCAATGGGCAAAAAGGAACTCGCCGGCACGTTAGCTTGCGTCAGGAAAAACACAAAGTCATCCAGAGTTCAAAGGTCAAGGTCACGGGGACGAATACGAAATTCTAAGCTTCGGTACCAGCATGGTGTACCCTCTAGTTTTTTCGTTTACCGTCCGATTTGCTCGCAATGGGCAAAAAGGGACTCGCCGGCACATTAAATTGCGTCAGGAAAAAAAACAAAACATCACCTAGAGGTCAAAGGCCAAGGTCACGGGGAAGAATACGAGATTTTAAGCTTCGGTACCAGCTTGTGTACCTTCTAGTTTTTTTTCTCGTTTACCGTCCGATTTGCTTGCAATGGTCAAAAAGGGACTCGACGGCACCCCAACTTGCGTCAGGAAAAACAAAACATCACCTAGAGGTCAAAGGTCAAGGTCACGGTGACGAATACGATATTTTAAGCTTCGGTACCAGCTTGTATACCCTTTAGTTTTTTTTTGTTTACCGTCCGATTTGCTTGCAATGTGCAAAAAGGGACTCGACGGCACCCCAGCTTGCGTCAAGAAAAACAGAACATCACCTAGAGGTCAAAGGTCAAGGTCACGGGGACGAATACGAAATTTTAAGCTTCGGTACCAGCTTGTGTACCCTTTAGTTTTTTTGTTTACCGTCCGATCTGCTCGCAATGGAAAAAAGGACTCTCTGGCACCCTAGCTTGCGTCAGGAAAAACAAAAAATCACATAGAGGTCAAAGGTCAAGGTCACGGGGACGAATACGAGATTTTAAGCTTCGGTACCAGCTTGTGTACCCTCTAGTTTTTTTCGTTTACCGTCCGATTTGCTTGCAATGGGCAAAAAGGGACTCGTTGGCACCCCAGCTTGCGTCAGGTAAAACAAAACATCACCTAGAGGTCAAAGGTAAAGGTCACGGGGACGAATACGAGATTCTAAGCTTCGGTACCAGCATGGTGTACCCTCTGGTTTTTTTAGTTTACAATCCGATTTGCTCGCAATGGGCAAAAAGGAACTCGTCGGCACGTTAGCTTGCGTCAGGAAAAATAAAAAAGTAATCCAGAGGTCAAAGGTCAAGGTCACGGGGACGAATACGAGATTCTAAGCTTCGGTACCAGCATGGTGTACCCTCTATTTTTTTTCTTGTTTACCGTCCGATTTGCTCGCAATGGGCAAAAAGGGACTCGCCGGCAGCTTAGCTTGCGTCAGGAAAAACAAAACATCACCTAGAGGTCAAAGGTCAAGGTCACGGGGACGAATACGAGATTTTAAGCTTCGGTACCAGCTTGTGTACCCTCTAGTTGTTTTCTTTTACCGTCCGATTTGCTCGCAATGGGCAAAAAGGGACTCGCCGGCACGTTAGCTTGCGTCAGGAAAAACAAAACATCACCTAGAGGTCAAAGATCAAGGTCACGGGGACGAATACGAGATGTTAAGCCTCGGTACCGAAGCTTAAAATCTCGAAAAAAAACTAGAGGGCACACAAGCTGGTACCGAAGCTTAAAATCTCGTATTCATCCCCGTGACCTTGACATTTAGGTGATGTTTTGTTTTTCCTGACGCAAGCTGGGGTGCCGGCGAGTCTCTTTTTGCCTATTGCGAGCAAATCAGACGGTAAACGAAAAAAGTAGAGGGTACACAAGCTGGTACCGAAGCTTAGAATCTCGTATTCGTCCCCGTGACCTTGACCTTTGACATCTGGATGACTTTTTGTTTTTCCTGACGCAAGCTAACGTGCCGGCGAGTCCCTTTTTGCCCATTGCGAGCAAATCGGACGGTAAACGAAAAAACTAGAGGGTACACAATCTGGTACCGAAGCTTAAAATATCGTATTCGTCCCCGTGACCTTGACCTTTGACCTATAGGTGATTTTTTGTTTTTCCTGACGTAAGGTGGGGTGCCGTCGAGTCCCTTTTTGCTCATTGCGAGCAAATCGGACGGTAAACGAAAAAACTAGAGGGTACACCATGCTGGTACCGAAGCTTAAAATATCTTATTCGTCCCCGTGACCTTGACCTTTGACCTCTGGATGACTTTTTGTTTTTCCTGACGCAAGCTAACGTGCCGGAGAGTCCCTTTTTGCCCATTGCGAGCAAATCGGACGGTAAACGTAAAAACTATCGGGTACACAAGCTGGTATCGAAGCTTAAAATCTCGTATTCGTCCCCGTGACCTGGACCTTTGACCTCTAGGTGATTTTTGTGGGTTTTTTTTCTGACGCAAGCTGGGGTGCCGGCGAGTCGTTTGAGCCCCTTTGCGATTAAATCGGACGGTAAACGAAACAATTAGAGGGTACCCCGTGCGATGACATTTCAGTGACCTCTGGAGGTCAAACCATTTGTCCTAGGTCAAAACGGATTGCATATTCGTGCATAACTCGATGAGATCTACCCATATACTAAGTTTGGGGGAAATTGGAACTCGACGCTGAAAACGAATACGAATACGACGCTAACTTGACGCACATGGCCAAACTTACCTTCAGAAGTATTCTATTTACCCAGGGGGGTGTCATCCCTATCTTCGTAACGTGTCCACTTCTACTTATGACGTCACCCCAGTAGTCAATTCTGGCGCATGTCGTCTGCAGTCGGTTAAAACTGTTTTTCGCAAATAACTTTTTGACAAATATAGATACAGCAATGATTTTGATGTCATCGTGTTCGCCTCGTCAGAACACGTCGATTCATACAAATTCCATGTGGTTTAGGTCAAATCAAAATTTCATCGAAGGGGCGGGGCTTAGAGCCTCAGCTGGTGACCGCCTAACCGCAGGGGACCGTAAACAAGGCCCTGACCTTTGATGACCTCTAGTGACCTCAATATTGATCTGAGCCTAAAATGATCCAGAAAATTTATATTTGCCCTGTTTTGAGATTTTCAATGCTGTCTTTTTCTTTTTCGTAACATTTTTACTTTCCGAGTTAGATGATATTTATTTCTCCCGAAATAGCATTAACTGCAATGGCGGAGGAGGCCGATGGATCCACATGACGTCACGCTCTGACGTCATGATCACACAGAATCGCCGGATGACTCTACCTCCTATATATGGCCTTGTATTTACCGTGCTTCAGACAAGGCTTATATATGTCCTTGTCTTCGGATTGTGTCTTGCGCCACTAATGTTTCTTTGGCCTATGTCGATTGCTACCAAATTACTTCCATATTTTTTCACCAAAGAATTACTTTTATCACAAAGATAAAAAATAAGGTATCGTTTAGTCATTAACGATCACTTTTTGAGTGAACCTTTTGGGGGGGCAAACAGGCCACTTTGGGCTTGGGGGGGGCGGCCGCCCTAACTGCCCCCCCCCCCCCTGGATCCGCCAGTGCTGTTGTATTCAATTCACGAATCTTCTCGGCACAAAGTCGTGAGTCTATGGTGAACTGACGAGTCTGCTGCGTTCCAAAACATTAATACTTAGAGGCAATGTTCACCTTTGTATTGGTTTTGAACTGAGATAGCCGTTATTGAAATGTCTAAATTACTAAGGTCATTTTTCCCAAAACTTAACCGTTTTTAAGCAATTTCATTTACCATTTGCAAAATGCACCCAGGCTGGTGCAGCCGCTGATTGGCTGACAGTCACGTTGTCAGCCAATCCCACTTTGTCAGCCAATCAGCGGCGGTCTATAGCTCAATAATGACGCCATCAGCCCAAATTTCACAACTTAATTTGTATAAAGTTAAGTGACTATCAAGAGATAAAAAATATCACCATCGTTTTCAGCAGCACTTACTTCATATTTTCGACTACAACCAGCGTATATTTAACGACTCTCAGAAAGGTGAAACATTCCCTTTAACACAAAATCAAATTACAATGTACATTTATACTGGCCCGCTACTTCGTCAGAGACCAGCGACATCACACCGACTACGAAAAGAATCCCGAGTCTGACCGCCTGCAGCAGAGCGCCTTACCTCGGGTTCGGTGAGCGGCCTGAGCCGCTCCGAGTCCTCGTCCTCAGGACATGGCACGAAGCTCTCTCTGACATAGTCGTCCTGGTCGTAGTCGTAGTTGTGAAGCCGCGGCGCCCGGCGCAGACGCACAAACCTGAAGTGTGCCCGCGCCAAGAGACACTTCAGACCGTGACAGATTCCTGTGGGAGAGGCGAAACCGACACATCGATTGAGAGATGGAATACATTGACTGATGTCCCCAAGACAAGCAAATGCAATATAATCGCCATTTATTAACATCGGGCGCGAAGGGAAGCAACCCTAGTGCCTCGACGAGCCAAATAACATTATGATTCAAAAACCTGTATGAGGGAAAATCTGACGCGAGACAGACATATCGCAGCATTTTGTGACACGGGGAAATTTCATCCGTACCATAACCAAAATATCAGTCCTCAGGTGAAACAGTTCCCTGGGCTGGTATTAAGTTATCATATGCTGGTTTTAGGGTGTCAGGGGGTGATCATGTCAGTTGGTATCAGGGTGCCTTAATGGGAACTAATGACCTTTTGATTTTGTTAGCTACAATTTCTTTGGCTACCGTTATGGTACTAAAGTGATGTGATCAAAATCCATTACGGAGAAATTCGTTCAATTACAAGTGCGTTAAATAGCTAAAGCTGTGTCTGAGATGGGTTGGTTGGAGTTCGAGATGGATTGGGGTAAAGTAAAAAAAAGTTCAGTCAAAAGTCAAAAAAGTAAAAAAAGTCAAAAAGTCAAAAAAGTCAAATAAGTCAAAAAAGTAAAAAATAAATAAAAAAATCGAAAAAGTTCGCAATCCCCGCAGGCTCCGCAAGTCCCGCAAGTCCCGCAAGTCGCCCAAGCCCCGCAAGCCCGCCAAGCCCGTCAAGTAAAAATACAAATCTCTATCCATATATCGGTATTGCGAATCTATGGGATTGCAACGCGGAGCAAGCAGTCAAAAAAGATAAAAAAATAAAAAGTCAAAAAATAAAAAGTCAAAAAATAAAAAGTCAATAAATAAAAAGTCAAAAAATAAAAAGTCAAAAAGTCAAAAAAGAAAGTGAACACAGGATATTGATGGATGTACCCATGCCATCACGATATTCGCTGCCCTGGCTGTTTTTTTATAAGGCCTTGGAGTGAATGGTGAATGAATGGATGAACTTGACATTAAATCATAGCAGAAGCCAATCTTGTGTACCAACCTTTAGCTGCTATATCATAAGTGTATTTTATACAAAGTAGTACCTACACCTTTAAGTACAAATGAAGGACTCAACGATTAATGGTTAAGTGACATGTAATTTGAGTTAAGAATAAATTAAGTTTCATATCTTTTGGAACGAATGCAGCACAAAAAAAAATCAAGCAAGTTTGCTTTCTTGGAGGGTACGCCCCCCCCCCCCCCCCCTGATTTTTTTAACTGATGGGGGACGCGTCCCCCCTCCCCGCTGGCGACGCCCATGTCTACAGCGGACGCATGTTCTTAATAAGTAGGTTCTCTAAACATCAGGAAGCCGTGGATGAGCCGCATCTGATACGGTCCGTAAACACTTCCTAGAATAGCTCGACAACCCTTCACTTGATCTTTTGTGACCGCGGAGACGGAGAGGCACGCTTCTCGCAGTATTTCTCACTTAAGACAGCATTTCGGTACAGAAAAAAAGGAGAGCGTGAGCCAAGGACAGGGGCGCTGCCAGACCTTCAGAAGAGGTGGTAAGACCCTGGGAGAAGCCCCCATCCCAAAACAAAACTGGATATGAAAAACTACGGATTTCGGTAGCTTTATTTTGTGAGGCCTTCTTTTTAACAATTTTTCTTCGTCTACTTTTGATGAGCTGGATTGGACCAGGACCCTCAGTAGCAGAGCTACGGAGTCGGAGTCGAAGTCGGAGTCGGAGTCGGTCGGAGTCGGCAGTTTTGACCGGAGTCGGAGTCGGAGTCACCTAGCTTACTGATCTAGCGGTAGATTTCCGCCTGATGAAGATAGGGCAATACATTTAACGTCATCTGATGATTATTGGGTTTTTTGATGCACCGACACTTGTGGTCCCACAGCGCCCATTTTAACGTCATCGTGCTCGTTTCGTCAAACAGATTCGAATCATACCATGGTGACCAGGTTACGTAAGTCAAATTCCAAATTTGACCTCAGGTCAGGGTATTTTAAGGGCATGTGGTGAACCAGGTATATCGTGCTGCGCAATGGCGCACGCGTCTCGACGAGACATACACAGTGGTGCCGGTCTCACGTTCTTATCTTCATTTAATGCTGTCAATAGTTATTGGCAAAGAATTGCTGGTCACCTCAGATGACCTAAATCGATATTGGGGGGGGGGGTCACTGAGCAATAATTGTACTTGGTTCATACAAAATTAGCTATAATAGCATAATCTTAAAACAATTATTCTGATCTAATGCGTATCTTCTGATAAAAAACAAACATTTATATATTCTCTCGTTGACTTATAATGGGAAGGTCACGAAACTGACCTGACCTTAGGTCACCGATATAAAACAAAAATTGAGATAGCAGGGTCGTAGGTATGGCTTGATTACGTTATGTGAGTGTCAAGTGCTCAGCCAAACACTGGCCAGTGGCTGTGGCACGACCACAAAGAATCTAGCTCGTTTGTGTATGTAACTATGTTTAAAGCAACCTTGACTTTGTAAACGTTGTTTAGGTTTCCTTAAAAATAAGAAAAGATGTCAATTTTCGGTCGATTTAAGTCGTTTAGGGGCATGGAACGATTCTCCCTTGCATCCGCCCTTGAGCACCTCCAATGATTTTTGGAAATCCACAGCCCTGACTGGTAGACTTGTTGCCGGAGGCGAGGCGGCGGAGAGCGGCGCACTGACTAGCCAGCTGTAAAACAGCGCAGGATCCGGGAGCAGCAGCGGCTCCAGCGAAGACGTGCTGGAACAAGCTGGGGCTGAAACCCAGCTGCTGCGAGCTGGGCCGGCGGCGGCTGGCGGCGCTCGCCGCTCGGTGCCCGTTTCGCGGGTTCCGCCGCCTGCAGGCGAGCGCAACTAGGCTGGACGCGCGGCCGGCACAACGCGCCCGTGCTCGGGCGGCGTAGCATTGTTCTCAATACTGCTAACAATAAAGACAAACGGAGAAAATAGATGGCATTGCAGATATTGCTTTCTAGCATTCGGTTGGAGAACGGATATAGGCCGGAGTCGGAGTTGGAATCGGAGTCGGAGTCGGAGTCGATTTTTTTCAGGCCAGAATCGGAGTCGGAGTAGGAGTTGCAAAAATGATGTCGACTCCGCAGCCCTGCTCAGTAGGCATTGTACTGAGAGAATTACTATTTTGTATTATTACGTACGGGAGAGAAAACCTATCTTAGCTGACAACAGGTGGGGGTCGGCTTTTAAATTGGGGGGCTGCTGAAATAACGAAAAAATGTACCCCCATTTTTATACGTTTATTTAAGCCTTTGCAGCATGTTTTATGTTGATTTTCATGTTAGGTAGGTACTTGTTAGTTAGCGCCGCGAAGCGGCGCGAAATGTTTACGGGTTTGCCTGATAAACCCCAGAAATATAAGCGGTGGGCCTTGTAGAGGATAAGAAGCTAAAAATGATATTCATTCAATTCAGCGTTACGACGAACCGATGACGATGACTGTGGCTTCGTTATGACGATGACTACCGATGTGACGCAGTGAAGCGGCGTGAAAATGTTAATTTTAGCTCCTGGAAAACGAAATGTTAATATTGGAACCAGACCGTGAGTGGAGAGTGGAGTAACCTCTTTTCCTGGTTGCGTATATCGGTATGGTGACAAATATTGCAATGAAGGTAGTTTGTCATATACATTAGCCTCGGATAGTAAATCACGATGACCGGTGGCAGTCAGCGCTCAATAGTAGAGGAAGGTGGGATATAGTGAAACTAGACAACCGGGGAAAAGCAAACCCCACACTCTGCTGTTTTTATGAGTGGAGCAATCTTCGTGCAATTAAGGCGGCCGCACACTAGGCCATTCGGCGCGCGGAGGTCGCGATATTGCTGCGACTTTCCGCGCATTTTTAGCGACTTTCCGCCTTCGCGTCAGCCGAAACGTCAAAAATCGCGGACGAATGTCGTCGACCGGCCATCTGCGGACTGGCGGAAAAAAAGCTGATTCGAACGAGCTTTTTTCCGCGGCAGAACGCCGCGGAGCCGCGGACAACAAAATTGATCAGGCTAACAGTGGCGAATCTATGTAAGGCAGAGATACAAATTTTGCACAGCATGCTCTTGCCGCTGTGAAATTTATTATGTAAAAGTTTCGTGGTTCTAAACTTACATCTTCGTCGAAAAATGGCCATCATTAATTTACCTTGTGACAGGCTGTAGGCGCAGGTTGCGACATGCTGTAGGTCGGCGGGGCAAAATCTCGCGAGCAGACAGCGCCGAATCCGCCGGAACAAGGACGATATTCAGCGGTATCGACGCGATTTTCCGAGGCGGAATGTCGCAGTATATCGCGCGCCGAATGGCCTAGTGTGCGGCCGCCTTTATCTTCACTAATAGTGCATTATGTTGACACACTTCCGACCGCGACGGCTCGGCGATCGAGGCGACAGTTTTCGCTCCGAGACAAAAATTGTGCTATTTTGTATTTCTGTTATAATTTTAGTGCAACGGGAATGTCGAGATTGCTGCGGTGTCTGTGCCCAAATGTAGATTTCCATCAGTGCCTCGGTAATGCAATTGTATAGTTGTAAATGCGCCATAAACAAGCAATCGTCATTTTTGGCGTGTCGTCTGAAATGCTTGTCCAAACGTGAAATTTTAATTTGGGGTAAAGTGGGCCTGGGTGGTCTGCTTTGCCCGCTATTCACTAGATTGCATGTATCTGTATTTTATGTGAAGGGTCGCGTTAACGATGTTCAAAGCGAATAGCTTAACCCGGCATTCACTGGGGTCTTAGCCGAACGCCATTGACCTGGGGGGGGGGGGGGGGGTGTAACGCCCCCTGGTTATCTTCCGAACCAATGATCGCAGCGAGACGCGCAAGGCGGCAATCGAAAGCCCTCAATGAGATGAAACTACAGCATACTCAAAAATGTAAAAGTGAGGTCAAATGTCAGGTCACGCTCAGGTCAAGGGTCAAAATCGACGTAGTTGAGCTTATGGGCCATATTTACCATCAAAAGCCTTCTATTACGACCATGATCACCCAAAGTTCTGCAAAAGGTATGATACACATCTCGCATGACCTAAAGTGAGATTGTTGGCCAAGGTCAAGGTCAGGTCACAAAAGGTCACTATGCTTAAAATATCTACGAAAGTCATGCAACACATGTTTTATGAGTTATTTTCCACGTAGAATTCGATAGTGATAGCTTTTTTACCACCTGACTTCATGTACGTGACGTTAATGTCAAGTTCAGGTCCGGTTTAGGTCAAGTTCAGGTCACTGAAGGTCAAAATTTGTAATTGATAAATATAAATAATAAAGGCATGTTTGTATACCAGTTTTGTCTCAGTAAAACAGTGGTGCAATCTATTTGTCTGTATCTGGTCCAAAAACGCAAAACAAACATTTGTAAATATGACGTCATGAGCTACCCATACTTTAGATGTCATACGTCAGTCAAAAATGGTGATATCAATCTAAAATTTGGTATGGTAGTTTTCCATATGTGGTTCTCTGACATATATTCCGGTTTTGTGAATATCTTTGAAACAATCGATTGTGTGGGCATCTCCCCCCCCCCCCCCCCACCCCCCCCCCCCCCCAAAAGTTTTTTTTTTTATTTGTGGGGTCTAAACCCAAAATGTTCAAAATTCCGAGATAGCCAGTTTGTAGCCCTTGCAATTTTCTATCTTTTGGGGTTTTCCGATTGCATTTTGCTTTAAATATGGCATTTCTACGGCCTGGCAAAGTTTAGCTGATTTTGGTGTAAAACGCGTGTGAGTGACCTCACTAAATTCGATATAACTAGAAAAAATCGACGAACGAATCGAGAAAAAAAAATCGTCGACGAAATGTCTTTATTTTTCAAAGAAAACGTACGCGTGATTTATAAGAAGGTACCCGAAGTTTCACGTTGATAGCGCTATTCGTTTTTGAGCTATTGCGAAAATTCATCAGGAGGGTGTTAAACGCCCCCCCCCCCCCCCCCAGTCAATGGCTTCGCTGCTGTTGTTATCGAGTTATAAACTTTTGGAAAACGTTCGAAGTGCAGAGCATAGTTGCTTTGCTGCCGTTTATCCGAATGAAAATCAGAGCTGGAACACGAAACTACCCTTCGGACACATTTGTTGGTATATTCCGGTTGCCACTAAAAAATATATGACGTCATTCCTTAGCTAGTCTGCTATACCCCACTCTCCTCTACATATGATAATAATAACTGTATACATATGTACCGAACTGTAACAAACAACTGGTGACCGTGCAAATGGTTTGAAAGCAGCTAGAGGCAGAACGACTTTTCCGCGCATAAATGGTCCCTGTGGATCTGGAGGAGCCTGGGGGGATGGCTTGGAGAGATGGTCCTGGCCTGTTCCCACTATTAGCTCTTCGGTCCAGCAAATTTGGCACCGCTGGAGCAGCTTCCAGGTGCCGATCTCCTCGTCTTCGCGTTCGCGTCGCCTTTTTCGGAACTCGGCAGACTAGCTAAGCATGTAGCCTGCTTGAAACTGGAAAGTTAATATTTTATGAAGGGAATGGGCCCTGGGGCCAGCAATTACCGCCAAGGAGAGCCTCTGCCAGACACTCAATGAAATCATTTTTCACATTTTCCAAATTTGTATAAGAAATTGCGAAAATTGTGTCATGCCGCGAAGCTGCGCGAAATTTTCCACTTTGGACATTTTTGATAGCTGGACTTTGACTGCTGCAAAGGCAATGTTTACGATATTTTTATTTCCCCTGCAAAAAGTGTGTGTGTGGGGGGGGGGGGGGTCGACCCCCCCCCCCCCCCCCTTCTAAAGTCAAAGTCAAAGTCAAAGTCATGTATTAAGATACATCCACGTTGTGGCTTTTACGTATCCAGTCAGAGTACATGTGTAGTGATATCTAAATACAAAGGCACAGTTTAAACACGATAAAAAAAAACAATACGATCGCGGTCAATAAAAGAGAACACATTGTACATGGTAGGCCTGTCATCGCACGGTATGAGGCTTAACCACCAACCATAAGAAAATTGAAGCGGTCAATGCAGCTCACATGCTATCCACATATCGGAAACCGCAACCCCGACTGCAGGTGTTCACCTTAGACCTTAGAGATGTCAGTGTTCCAGGTTTTCGCCGCTCTAAATGCAAACGCACGCTGGCTGCTCGACAGCTTACACAACGGCAGTTCCAGCGCTCCTGCCGCAGCAGCTCGGGACTCGCGTAGCGATACATGGGCTCGCCGGACAAACATGGCCCTGATGGCGGGAGGACACTGTTCGGCGTTAAGCGCTCTGTGCACCTGGATGCGGTCGTGCTGGCGCACCATCTCATCGACTCTCTGCCAGCCAAGCGATACCAGAACAGGTGTCACATGCTCAAAACGCCGCACTCCCGCCACCAGCCTGGCCGCGAAGTTGACAGTCTTTTGCACTCGGTGCAAGTGACACTGGGCGGCTCCTCCCCAAACGGATCGACAGTATTGGATATGGGGAAATACGTGGGCGTGGATGAGGAGTTTAAGGGCATCAGGTGTGAAGTGATGGCGGATCTTGTATAGGGATGAAAGGATGGCGTTGCATCGTTGGACCACCATGGATATATGAGGTTCCCATGTCAGGTGCTGGTCGAGGAGGACTCAGAGTATTTTTACATTTTGGCATGGATAAATTTCCGAGCCGGACAGAGTGATGTGAAAGTCTTTGGCCTTTTTGAGGGATGCTTTGGTTCCGATGATGGTAAAGAAAGTCTTGTTCGGATTCATTTTCAGACTGTTTGCCTGAAACCAATTTTGGAGATGGAGAATCGACTCTTCGACCCGCACCTTCAGGTTGGATAGGCCGTCGGCAGTGGGTGAGGAATGGTCAAGGAGCTGGGTGTCGTCGGCGTAGGACAGGAGGCGGCCGTGGGTGAGGAAGGAGGACAGGTCGTTGATGAAGATGAGGAAGAGGACTGGTCCGACGATGGAGCCCTGAGCTACTCCGTGGGTCAGTGGGAGAGGAATGGAGGAGCCGCCGTTTACCGTCTGTTTTCGGTCTTGGTGGTAACTCCGGAACCATGGCGACTGCACACCATACCACTCAAGCTTATCCAGGAGGACAGCATGATCGACACTGTCGAAGGCCTTGCTCAGATCAAGCGTCGTTAGCGACGCGACTTGGCCCTGGTCAATCTTTTTTGAGATCCAGTCGACAGCGTCGAGCATGGCGTCCTCCGTGGAGTGGCACGGTTGATACGCATACTGACATGGGGAGAGTACGTGGTTGTGGACTAGGTAAGATACGAGTTGAACGGACACTACTTTTTCAGCAATTTTTGAAAGCACCGGTAGGATCGAAATTGGCCTAAAATTGTTCATATCTGAACGGTCGCCCGATTTGTGGGCTGGGGTAACTCGTGCTATTTTCCAGGCTGTGGGAAAGGTGGATGTGATGATGGAGTGGTTGATGAGATGGAGGATGTGAGAACCGACAACAGGGAAACACTTCACAATAGCAAATAGAGGGATGCCATCCACTCCGACCGCACGGGAGGAGCTCATGCCACTAATGGCTCTAGAGAGCTCAGGCAAGGTGGCTGGCCTCAGCACCAACGCAGATGCACAAACGCGCGGCGGACGAGGTACACAGCCGGCACCACCGACACGAGCGACTTCGGCAGCGATGCGTGGGCCGACCGACGCGAAGTGCGCATTAAACTCGTCAGCCCTGTCGGCAACGTCGTCACAGCCTGAAGGGGTGACGCCTGCTGGCCGGAGAGCGAAGCTCTTCATCCGACTCCAAAACCCTCGTCGGTCCGTCAGCAGGCCGTCGCAGAGAAACTTCCGTTTGGCGCGGATGAGGAGGCTTTTCACCTTGTTGCGGCCCAGCTGGTAGCTGCGCCGCGCCTGAGGTGTCCTCTCGTCCTCCCAGGTTCGTCTGGCGGAGTCGCGCTTCTCCATTGCTTCCGTGATGTCTGGGTCATCACGGATCCATGGGCAGTCCGGGCGGCGGCGTCTGACCGTGACTGACGGACAGTGCTCGTCGACGGCTTCGTTCCAGATGCCCATGAAGACTGCAATTTTGTCGTCCACTGACGTGGCGCTGTAGAGAGGCGCCCAGTCGTCAGTCAGAAGAGTGGGGGGAGTCTGCCGAGACCCCCTCCGACCCTCCCGGCGACGACGCCCCTGGCTGACAAATATTGCAGCACACACTCCTGAGAGGAAAATTGTTAAATTGTTTTGTACTACCACCCCCCCCCCCCAATTAAAAAACGCATCAGACTCATTAAATTACCATTTTTAAACCCAAGAAAACATTGCACCAGGTGGGTCAGAATACAGTACATCATCACTCATTATTAACTGAGCACCACTCATTGCCACTTACGCGCCACTTGCGTTGTTTGTTTACATACCAGAATTCGCCAACCTTGGTCAGTTTGGAAGTGAAACGCTGTGTTTAGTAAATGCCATTCCGCTAATTATGACCGCGCCGACCACGGCTAGCAGGCGCTCAAGGCGACGGCTAGCAACCCCTGGGCAGGCTCGAGGGCCTCGTTCACAGACTCAATGACCCTCTGGATAAGCTCGAGAGGCCCCTGAACAGACTCAATGGCCCCTTGGGGCTTGGCAAGCCGAGAGGCCCCTGACCAGAGTTGAATAGTCCCTGGGCAGGTTCGAGAGGCCCCTGCACAGGATCAATGGACCATTGGGAAAGCTCAAGAGGCCCCTGAACAGACTCTAATGGCTCCTAGGCAGGTTCAAGAGGCCCTTGAACAGACTCGATGGGCCCCTGGGCAAGCTCGAGAGACCCCTGGGCAGGTTCGAGTGGCCACCGAACAGACTCAATGGGCCCCTGGGCAAGCTCGAAAGGCCTCTGGCCGGGCTCTAATGGCCCCTGGGCAGGTTTGAGAGGCTCTTGAACAGACTCGATGGGCCCCTGAGAAAACTATAATGAGCCGCTGGGCAGGTTCGAGAGGCCTCAAAGCAGACTGTTATGGGCCCCTGAGCAGGCTCGAGGCCCCTGAACATACTCAATGGGTCCCTGGACATGATCGAGAGGCCACTGGGAAGGTTTGTTGGGCCATGGGTCGGCTCAATTGGCCCCTGGACAAGTGGGCATGCTCTAGAGACCCCTGGGCAGGTTTTTGGGGCCCCTGAGCCTGCTCGAAAGGTCCCTGGGCATGTTGTTGCGCCCTTAAGTGGGTTCAATGGGCCCCTGGACATGCTCAAGAGACCCATGAACAGTTGTTGGGCCCCTGGGTGGACTCAATGGCCCCTGGACATGCCCAAGAGGCCCCCTGGGCTGGCTTCGAAAGCCCTTCAGTGTCTCTGAGGGCCCTTGACATGCCCCAGAGTGACCCTTGCCTGGTTTGAGGGCTTCTCTGTGACTTTTTGAAAGCCATTTACCTAATGCAAATGGTATCAGGGCCAATCTCGTTGGGACCCCTTGTTACCCGTAAGGGGGGGGGCAATTGTCCCCCTTGCCCCCCCCCCCCTGGCTGCGCCTCTGGCCAAGGACGTTGGAACGTCATGAAAGTGGGGCCCGTAAAACTTTGATCTTGTTTCGTGAGAAACCCAACCCCTAATACGTAATTTATTTGCAGATTCGATCTGTTTTTATTTTGGTGACCTTTGATCTCTGCAATTTATCTCATTTAACAGCATAAACAATAGTAAACAATGACCAAGAAGTGGGGCCATGGCCCCTCTGGCCCCTGTTCCCTCCCCTATAGCGGAGAAGCACGTTGTACGTGGCTTTACGTGGTAGGTACCTATACATGTATCTCTTTACATAATAGGTACCTCTCAGCATCCACACACAACTACAAACAGACGCTCACCGGGCTGCGTGTAGACTCCACATCGTTTGTACTTCTTCTCCAAATATCCGAGCACAATCAGCACGACCAGCGCCACGAGCGCGGTCCAGATCACCCACATCTCTGCCGTGACGACCTACTGCGCGCACCACGCCACCGTTCACCCCCGCACGTCACTCCCACCACCCTATACAGGGCCAAACGCGAGGCAGAAGACTGTGCTCGGCGACCAGACGCGAGGCAGAAGACCTGCTCGGCGACCAGACGCGGGGCAGAAGACCGTGCTCGACGACCAGACGCGAGGCAGAAGACCTGCTCGGCGACCAGACGCGGGGCAGAAGACCGTGCTCGGCGACAGTCTGCTGACTGGGCGGCAGCGAGGTCGGGGTTGTTATCGCGCTGGTCGGCAGGCCACTCGAGATAGGCACGTCAGTTGAGTCTGCTGCGAGCGGCCGGAGTCACAGCGAGAGTGAAGGTCAAGGTACAGCGCGCCCGCCCGGCCGAGCCGTCACCGGTTCAGCCGAGCTGCCCGACCGCTGCACTGGGCCGGAGGCGCCCGCCCGCCCGCCCGCCCGGCCACGAGTGGCGAATGGCGCTGGCGCTGCACGAATGGCGCTGCATGGCGCTGCATGGCGCTGCATGGCGCGCCTGGTGTGCCAAGACTCTTGGCAGAGTTTCAAGCGGACTACTGCTCGCTGTTAGCACGGGTTGACTTAGTGTATTCGCATGTAGGAGTTGTTCAAAGTTGGACGCTTTTCTCTGAGAGTCAGCCCTGTGTATTATTTATCAATGATCAAATATTCTTCCGCTCAGACTTTAAAGCTGGGCATACTTGTTGAAGACATGTGAACTCCCTAACCACGGGTACCAATACAATGCAGAATACAAACACAGAACCTGACTTTCCGTCATGGAGGTTATCGATAGTTCATCGGGTATGCCCACTCGAAGTATGCTCACGCAGGGCATGATTAGAATGATCGGCTACTTCGATAATATTTGAAACTATGTATACTTGAACCTTGTACTTGATGTGTGTACCGTGACCGAGATAGAAGTACAAAGGCCTGACTATCTGTATCAGAGTCCGGGCATTGCGCCATCTTCTGAAGAACTCTGGGATATGTGGCGAAAATAACGTGAATATTTTCCAGCGTAGGGACCAATCAAGTAAACGTTGTTTCTCAACTTCCCGTTTGTGATAGCGTGAAAGGGAATGTTTCACCTTTTCGTTGGTTTTGAACTGAGATAGTCACTATCTTTGTCCGTTTTTGAAATGTCTAAATTATGAACCACTTTCCCAAAAACTTATCCGTTTTTAAGCAATTGAATTTCGCATTTGCAAAATGGGGCCTATGATAGTGCCGCCGCTGATTGGCTGACATCAGCGGCGGCACTATCAACTTCAAGGTTGTTGGTCTTGGTAGTCCCACGACCTGTATTTCTCGAACCTTGGCTGGATTACCCGCTGCGGGTACGATGTAAACAACGCGATATAGGTTGCGGTCCAAGTTGAAGTTTTTCGCGTTGCTTGAAGTCTCGGTTACGGATTGATATTTTATTTTAAAAAAAAATATGGAACTATCGCAATGCCTCGCACTCGTCATTTTGTTCTGTGCGGGAGAACAGAGGACATTTCCACAATGTTTGTATTCAAGTCGCCAGAATTGTCTGAAAAGATTGTGCCATATCATTTGGCAGCGTAAAAGTTTTATCTATAGCTCTCTATAGCCATAATGACTTCATCACCAAATGAAAAAACTATTTTTTTTATCAAGTTAAGTAGCTTTTCGAGAAAAAAAACATTAGCACCGTTTTCAGCAGCAATTACTTCATATTTTCGACTACAACCGCCGTATATTTGACAACTTTCGGAAAGGTAAAACATTCCCTTTAATCAATAACAGTCATCTGTTGAGCAGTGATGGCCTACGTTACGCTACGTTGCGCTACGCTACGTTACGCTACGCTACGCTACTGAATTACGCTACGTTACGTATGGTTTTTAGGCCAAAGCTACGCTATCGAATTACGTTACGTCATATTTTGCTACGTTACTGATTGCGCTATTTTTCGTTAAACGTAGCTTAGAATATATCCTTCTACGATACAAAAGATACCAGGAATATCAACAGTATGTAACGTTGATTTTTTCGTTCATCCACATTTCTAACTTTCCTATCAATCAGCCGTCATGCATTTATTTCGTGACAGACAGTTGCGAAGATATTCGTAGCACAAAGCATCATCATTTTTGTTTGTATTGATGCAACGGCCACGGATTGTTAACACGGATAACACGGATTGTTAGCACCAGCTATCTTAATGTTTGTTACTGGTGTATGACACTTAACACGAAACTGACTGGCGGGTAAATATTGTCCTTCTCCTGAGAACCACTCTCAATAGCAGAAAGATCAGAAATAGCATAAACCAATAAAGCTATCAGGCTCCCAAGTTTATCCAGCATTAACTTGTCCGCCCCTGTAGCTCAGGCGGGAGAGCGCTGGGCTTCATACCTCACTCAGTGTGGCAGGCTGGGTTCGAGTCGCTTCGGCACTCGCTATTTGTCCCTGACTAGGATGGCCTGCGGCTGGTGGCAGCGGTCGCACTCGTCACACACGCACAGGTCTGGTGACGCCAGAAGGCAGGGCGGACTTTGTCCAGATATGTTCGGGTACGCAAAATTCTCCCTTCTAAATTCTGCCGTTTACCAGGAATTGCGAGGTCTGATGGTTGGGTTAGGGCCTGTGCAACAAGCTCTGCTTAGCGCGGAGCCTGACTTCGCAAATTTGTTCACTCAAATGATTCGGACTTAATTTATCAAAAGTATTTCAAACTGAACAAAATGTCGAGAACTTCTTTTATGATACTGCAAACTCAGTGACGTCAAAATCTACGAACTTGATGAAAACTAAGTTAAACGTAAAATAAGCACTAAAAGTCTATAGGCATTATACAAACTCACAGAATACCACACCGCTCAAAAATATCGCACCACTTTTGCTACACAACATTTCTTGGATTTCCAAAACGTTTGTGACAGTAACGACGTATCCCACTGTCGCTACTGAATATAGTTCGTGGCTCGTGATAGTCTCACTCTCACTCTCTCACTCTCCCAGACAGACCTTCTGCTCGCGTTGTTAGTTTTATTTATTTTTGATGTCCAGCCGGCAAGCGGTCCGGCATGGACGGCGGTCAGATCCAGAGTTTCCAGTCCTACAGTGACCGGCGGCACCTCCTGCCAGCGGTGGCCCGGTCTGTCGAACTTTACGCAGGCGCAATATTCAGTCGGCCAAACCAATCAAATGAATAGGACAACCCTCAGCGGTAGCATAACAGAGGAGGTTCTCAAACCAGCGAAGTGGTTCTCAAACACCACTCCGTTACATCACAGCCGAGGTCCTTATGCGGAAATTTCTGCTTAATGCAAAATTGTATGCATCGTCTTACCACGCCTGTTAGAGTCCGCTCACATTTGCATAAATGGACGAGCACAAGGTTAGAGACATTCACAAGTCACAACATATAATATACAACACGCATGCACAATCACAATACAACACATCAATACATACAACCCACACACACACACACGTTATCCCAAGCCCACACCCGTAGAAGCCCACGCGGTGTCGAAGTTCAGTCAAAGTTCAACAGTTCAATAGTCCAACTCATTTCGCACCATTTCGCTCTTTCGCTGACTATCGCTCGCAATCAATCGCTTTCGCTCCGTCAGTCAATCGCTTTCGCTCCGTCAGATGTCGTACGGGTAGTCACCGCTCGCTTGGCCGGGCACGATGTTGCATTACGCCCGGTAGGTGGCGTGCGGGTAGCCATTTTGCTCGGCAGGTGGCGCGCGGGTAGCCATTTCGCTCGGCAGGTGGACCTGTTGGCCGTGTCCTGTTTGACCTGCTGAGCACAGCGGTCCTCGGCAACGCCTCCCGGAGGTTCCGGCGGCGTACCGGAGTGACCTTCTCCGTTGTCGGATCCCCGTCAGCGCCAGGGGAGCGCCTTCGGCCAGATGGTGTTTTGTCTGTGGGCCGTCACACAGGCGTCATATATCGGATGGTTGCCGTGTCAGCCAGGGCAGGGAGCGCGGGGTGTCAGGGTCTGTCTTTGTCGTCGGACTTGTGAGCTGGGTCGGTCGGTGCACAGGTCGGTTCGGGTCGATTTGAGTTGATGGCGTTGCGTCTTGACATGTCGGAGAGTCGTCTGTTGTGCCTGAGCCGGCTTCAGGAGGGATAGGAAAACACTGGGTTAGGATAGTCGGTTGCCTCGAACACCAGTACCGATACATACAATAGATAATACCCAGAACGAGTAGAACACACACACTGACAGACACGCCCGGCACGACAGTTTTATAATGCCACTTAGCACGTAACCGAATGTCGTTAATGTGTGCCTTTAACAAAGAGACGGTGACAGTTCTGGATTGTGAGGGCGGTAGCATTTTAAGAGAGGTTCCCAGGGTCATATTGTTGAGTTCGAGATCGGAATGGATGTGTTGCCAGATATCGGTGACATGGAGTGTGAGGTTAAAATATGTTAACTGGTACAGAGTCAGGAAAGAATCTTTTCCGAAATGGATCGGGAGCTGAAAGTATTGGTTGAACGCACTGCATCCCAGGTCAAGGGTCACAAGAGTCAGCGGGGACACAGTGGTCAGGGTAACAGACGGTGTTCACACGTGTGCCATTTTTACAGCGAATGTCAATGTCTGTTGAGTCAGCACTAATTATTAGCCAGTTACCGTTTCCTAAATATTTCGCAGTCGGGTCAGTTTGCTGCACACGAATAGTCTTTTCGCAGTTTTTGGAGACTTTGTCCGTCTGATTCGTCAGGAGAGCGGGAATACATAGGGTTGAGGTTTGCACATTCAAAACGGGCTGTCTCAGGGGACAAAAAGGCAGTCGGCGTCGTAGATAGACGTTCATGTCGTGGTCATCAATTTCCACAAACTTGAGCGAATCGTCGGATAGGGCTACGAACTTGGTTCCGGGGATTTCGTAGTTTGCCACTAGCGGTTGGTTTTGTTCCTGTTTCGGTACGGGGACATTGAAAATTTGGTAGACGGTGAAATGATCGGCGACTGACAGGAGCGGAATGGTCAGCAGGACATGGACACCAGAGTGACCTCGGGTCACTTTAGAATGAATATTCGTATAGTAATCGTGAATCTGTGTAGGATTGAACGGAAGTGCAAGATCTTGTGGCAGTGATTTTTGGATGTCAATGAGTACACTTTGAAACTGGCTCGGCGGCAGAAGAGAACGGGATATTATGCCATTTTCGGCCAGACTTAGGATGGTTTCTAGGTTCAGAACTTCGTCACGGAAATCTTTCACGGCAGTGACAAGGTCAAGGAAAACAGTATCCATTTTAGTATTGACAATGGAAGCGGTGTACTGATCAATCAGCGTGTCTTTAAGGAACGTCATGTGGTTCGTTAGTGCGTTAGTCACATTGACCAGTCGGTTCAGGGTTCGTCTGTTGTCATTTATGTCAACTATAGTCTGGTTTATCAAGGTCACAGAATCTTCCATCACAGACAGTATGTCAGTTTGAGCGTCAGACAGGTCGTTCACACGAGACAGTATTTCATCTAGGTCTTTTGAGGTCGCAGTGCCAAATAGGGAAGACAGGGCATCCCCAACAAAAGGAAGCAAGGCGCGTTTGGAGCGGGTCCTTGGGTCATGAAAATGTTGCAATACGGACAGGGTCACACTCATCTCTTTGTTAAGCAGTTCATATTCTGTTAGGAATTTGGTCCAAAGTGCATCGGGTATGTCTTGGCGTATGTCCTGGTTATGTTTCGTTATAGCGTTTGCAAACTGGGTTTTGAACAGTTCTATGTGATAATTTAGTTTTTGAGCGAAGGTAACCGGTGTTCGAGTGTCGATAGGTAGATGAATTGTCCAATGGTTGTAGCTTGGAACGAACTGACCTCTGGGCAGAAAAATCACGTTCGTCGTTGCCGTCGGAATAAATGCGAGTAGTAGTAATGGGGGTGATCAGGGCTGGATAAAACATTCTCGCTTCCAATCTGCAACCATACACAAACATACGTAAATATAACAACAATGACAATGAGGTTAGTACAGTACATTCAAAACAGAACACACTGGTTTTTGTTCCATTTCTCTCCATAAACTCCATATAAAAAAAATGACGGTGATCAGTCGCCATTAGCCTTTAGGGTCCCGTCTACCCTTTTATGACGGTGATCAGTCGCCATTGACGGTGATGACGGTGATCAGTCGCCATTTAGCCTTTAGGGTCCCGTCTACCCTTTTTAAACTGTGCACACTTCCTCTCCGTAGGTCTCCTTCCAATCGGCATACAAACACGAATTCCCAATACTTTAAATCTTTCCATTCTCATAAAACACAGAACATTTGGCACACTAGCCAAAAGCATCATATTGCAATGTGGCACACTGGCCAACAAAACTCACTGCTCTATGACTTTTCAAACAGGCTCATCAACTTTGTCTGCTGGTCCATCAACTTTGCCAGAAGCACAGACTTACTCGGGTTAGTCACATTCCACACTAGGTTTTTGTACACTATTTACATAACATTGTCCTTTTTCGCTTTCCTCTTCCTGCAGGCTCACGTAATCAGTGGGGCCATTTGACGGCTCACGGGTCGCCATTCCTGGGCCAAAGGCGAGACAATGCATCAGCTACCACATTTTGGCTACCTCGTATGTAGCTCACATCTCCTCCGTATTCATCCAATAAAATCGCCCAACGTTGAATTTTGAAGCCCCTTCCCCATGGTATGTACGAACATGTTTAAGTCACATCCATTTTCACTCAACAAGAAAACAAGTTCACAAAAAAAAATCCAAAATATTACACAACACAACACAGCCAACAAGTAAAAAAAACAAAACAAAATGAATGAAAGCGAGATTGTTTTAAGGATAAAAAAGGATTTGGCTCACTGTTAGACGTCCTTTAATACTTGAAGACGTGTAGAGGTAGGTCGCCAGAAATCTAAGAAGTCCAGAAGAACAGAAGAAGTAGTCGTGTAGAAGTCTGAAGAATTTTTTCCCGACGATATCCGGGGAGAACGGCACCACTTTGTAACGACGTATCCCACTGTCGCTACTGAATATAGTTCGTGGCTCGTGATAGTCTCACTCTCACTCTCTTCACTCTCCCCAGACAGACCTTCTTCTCGCGTTGTTAGTTTTATTTATTTTGATGTCCAGCCGGCAAGCGGTCCGGCATGGACGGCGGTCAGATCCCGAGAGTTTCCAGTCCTACAGTGACCGGCGGCACCTCCTGCCAGCGGTGGCCCGGTCTGTCGAACTCTACGCAGGCGCAATACTCAGTCGCCCGAACCAATCAAATGAATAGGACAACCCTCAGCCGGTAGCATAACAGAGGAGGTTCTCAAACCAGCGAAGTGGTTCTCAAACACCACTCCGTTACAGTGACAAACAGTATCCCACGTCTTGACTGAGGAGCAAGATTTGCCCACCTTCGGCTGAGACACAGTCAACGGCGAGTTTAATCAATAATATATGGCGCGTTAATTGCAGGGAAACAGGGAAACGGTAATCTAACCACCGATACATAAGACGTTAGAATTTAACAATAAGGTTACCCTCAGCTATATAGGATACCAATGAGATACCCATTACCATCAGTAACATATGGTCTGAAGGGCAGCGCCATGGATTTGTGGGGGGGGGGGGGGGGGAGAGGGACAAAACCAAAGGTAAGGGACCCATTTGAGAAAAAGAATTCCCTGCTATTTTCGTAGGTGCCGCCTCGTCAAAAATTTCCCGAGTGCCTTTCTAGAAGCTTTCTAGGAATAAGTTGTGGTTTTAGAAGTCCCATCTGAAATATCCCATGAACAGCTTTCCCCCCGGCTATTATCGGTAAGGGGCCTTTGTGGAGTCTATATCGGTTGTCTTCTTAGGGGCATCTTATGAGCCTTGTTCTCGGCTGTCTTTTCCTCGGCCTTCTTGGTGCTTGTGTCGGTCATCTCTTAGGGGGTATTTGGAGCTTGTGTGGGTTGGTTTTAGAGTCTTGTCTTCTTGGAGTTTCCCCTCAATTGTCTTTTTAATGGCTTCCTTGGAACTTGTCACACGTATCATTGTAGGGTGGCTCCTCGAACATCCACTAGTTGTTATTTCAAGGGAGCGACCGACCTTCGAAAACTCATTCCAATTGTCTATTTATTTAGGAACTGCTCAGTAATTTATGTATATTTGCGAGGGGGCTTCCCCTTTGTTTTTATGGGGCCGTCCTAAAGTCCGGGGCGCAATATTGCCCGCCCCCCCTGCCCCTCCCGCCCCGATGTGGCGCCGCCCCTGATATTAGGGCTACGAAATACCCTGCGTAGCAGTTACGTTATTGGAATATGTTTCGGTAGTACGCTACGAAATACTTCAATTACGCCTACGGGAACGATTTCTTGAGATACGGTGTACCAAAAACCATACCACAGCGTAACGTAAGTAACGTAAGGTCTAGCGTAACGTAAGTAACGTAAGGCAAGGGGGGGCGGACCTAAGGGGGGCCATGTCACCCCCGCCCCCCCCCCCCTGGAGGGCCAGGCGGGACTTCGGCGACCGAGCGAGGGCCCCCTGGGCCCGAAGGCCCAGTATTTTTGATGGCGCCCGCAAGACGCCTTACGTCGCATAAAAGAACACCCACGAACCGAAACAAATTGTAAACACGAATAAATAACAGCACTTGCTTAGTCTGTTAAAGGTATGTATATGTAAATTACGTCGAAAAGGGCCACAGCCCAGTGTGGAGTAGGGCCATCTACCAGCTTTTAAAAGGGCCTTGCCAATCGGCAGAGGGCTCACTATCGGCATTTAGAGAGGTCCCTTCCGGTTGTAGAGGGCCCTCTTGCCGGCCTTTTATAGGGGCCCCTGCCGATCTCGTATCAGGGTCCCTGCCGATCTGGAGAGGGCCCTCTGCCCTGCCTTTAGAGGACCCTGCCGATCTGTAGATCGCCCTGCTAATCTGTAGAGGGCCTCTGTCGGCATTTAGAGGGCCCTGCCGACTTGTAGAGGGCCCTCTTCCAGACTTTAGGGGCCCTGGTCGATCTGCAGTTGTCCCAGCTAATCTGTAGAGGGCCCTCCTGCTGGCCTTTAGAGCAGGCGCGGATCCAGGATTTCGGTCAGGGGGGGGGCGACATACAAAAAGTTGCGCCCATTACGGTTGCGTTTGCATGGGCGCGACATCAGCGCGACCCGGGCTCAGGGGGGGTGGGGCGCCCCTAGCGAACCCTCCACCCCCCCTGGATCCGGGGCCTGCTTTTAGTGTGGTCCTTGTGGTGGTAGAGGTTGTCTGCCGGTCTAGCTGCCGCCGGTAAAGGCTCTCGAAGGAAGCCCAGTCAAAAGTTCTCATTGTTTTTCAGTGTATGCTAGTAACGTCCTGAGAGGAGTACAAGGCTTTTGCCAATGTAGGCTTTGGCTTTGACTCGAACTTGCGCTGCCACTACCAGGAAAGGTCAGAAGCCCAGCGCTCTCGCCCACTGAGCTACAGGGGCGAACAAATCGGGGTCGTTTTCTGCACTTTCAAACGCTTTTTAATGTTAGTTTCATAATTCCTACCCCCGAATACAGACCCACTGCACAATAATTTGGATTGGGGCGGAATTAATGCATTGTACTGCAATAGAAGTTGCTGCGAGGATAAAATATTAGCTTGGATATTCCGATAACTCCTTTATACGGCTTATCACATCATATTACACTATATATATGACTATTCCATTTGCGATTTTCATCTAAAAGAACTCCTAAGTATTTCATGCATGTTTTTGCCGTGATTGGTGTATCAAAATATTAATACTATGTCAAGATCTTGTGACGTCACTGACTCTTGAATATATTTGGTAATTTATCTTTGTTGCATTCAGTGACAATATATTTACATGGAACCATTCGTTAATTTTTGGGAATTAATTCCATTAATCTTTATTTGGAGCTCTTCAACATGTCTAGCTTAAGAATACAAATTGCCGTATATCATCAGCAAATAAGTAAAAGGTATATATGTCTGATGTCATTGCTAATGTCATTAATGATAAAGAATAAATAGCAGAGGACCCTAAAATTTAACCCTGTGGGACGCCAATTTTAATCATTTGTTTCTTTAGATGCAAACCTCATCTCTTATGCCATGTTATGACCTCTTATTAATCAATATCTGACTACCGTGTTGTAGACACCCCTCGTATCACCAATGCGGTGCATTTTTTTCTGAAGAGGAATTGCAAAGCAAACTGTATCCAAAGCTTTCTGTAAATCACATGTTAAAACATTGTTATTTTCGCTATTTTGTATAGATTTTGTAACTTCATCGTACATGTGCATAATTGGCATGTACGTACTGTAGTTGTTTCCTGGAATGCGAATTGAAGAAGATTCAGGATAATATTTGCATTAAACCGCTCCCACGCTGGAGGTGGCAGAATCTCCTCCCCCCCTCCCCCCCCCCCCCCCTCCCGATTTTCTGAATAACTTGAAAACAAAGATAGATATCGATGTCAATCTTTCGTCAGTAAATATGCTGCATCAATGCTACGTCTTATCACAACATTTCAATGAAAATAGTGAAGTACTTTGGGAGATAATCACGTTTTAATCACGTCATGTCATGTCATTTTTGATGGGAAAACAATAAATGTTTGACAAATTGTAGAAATTCGAGTTTTGAAGCAAATTGCAAATACAAATGTTGAAGGAAACTAATTGACATTATATTCAGAATAGCTATCTCGGATTTTCGAAATGTTGAGTTTTTTGACTCCCAAAAATAAAAAATACACTTTTTTCGTTGTCGAAAATTTATTTGTCGTTGTTTTACAACATACAGACATTCTGTACTGTTGAAATTATGTGGGCCCTCTTTGGCTACGGAGGGCCTCTCTGATCCCATTGCCTCCCCTCCTGTTCGAAATCCTCCCTACGCCCCTGCCTCAGCGTGAAATAAATTGTTTGTATCGGTCGTCAGTCGGCTAATCCAATTTTAGATCGTGATGTCAGGTGGCGAATAAAAATGTAGATCGCTGAGGCTGCTGCGAGTGCCGAAATTGAGATCGCCGACCCTTGCTTTGGCCATATCTGCCAAAGTAGGGATCTGTTATACAAGTATAAGAAAATATGATGGAGCGATTCGTGCAGTTTCTAACCGAGAAAAAAAATCATGGGTGATGGGCAGTTTTTGAAAGGTGATAGGGCGTTTGTAAGGTGTGAATGTCAGGAAAACAATACATTTTTAGATCGGATCTCCTTATAAGGGCCTGCTCCGCCCCATTTTGATGACGTCACGACCTAATTTTTGATCGATTCATTTTAAGATCGCCTCCCCGTAGTTTGCCCAACTGATGTGATTCAAATTAGTGAAGTAGTTTGGGAGATAATGACGTTTTAGTGACGTCAGGTCATGCCATTTTTGATGGAAAGACCGATAAATGTTTTGAAACCGTAGAAAATCCAGCTATAAAAGCTCAAATTGCAAAACAAAAAGTCAAATGAAAGAAAATGACATTTTCCTTCAAAACGGCTATCTCGGATTATGAATTTCCGTTAGCTTTTGACCCCCCCCCCCCCCAAAAAAAAAGAAGATTTGTTTAGGAAAAATCCCGCAAAATATAAATTTTCAAAGATTTAAAAAACTGAATATATATTGATTGGATAACCAAGTATGAACGATTCCCACACCAACATGTCAAAGTGAAATGTTTATTTTTTTGGCTGACATGGCTGCCAAGTATGATTAACTCATGATATTATTATTTTAAAATTGCATTTCATGGCTTTCAATTACCAGATATAGGAAAATAAATGTCACCGCATGTATTTATTAGACAATACTGGTCTAGAAACAGGACTTTTTATTTATATTAATCAATTTCAACTTTTGACCTTATGCAACCTGAACCTTGACCTGAAATTCGCCCAAGGGATATGATATGGGGTCAGAGTGTAAAAGTGGCTACTACTATCAAATTATACGTGTAACAATAACCCATAAACATGTGTCGCATGACTTTCGTAGACCTTTTGCCAATAGTTATATTTTCTGACCTCCCTTGGCGGCTTGACCTTAGCTTACAATCTCACTGTCCCCTATGCGGAAGCTGTATTATGCCTCTGAGAACACTGTGTGCCATAATAGTCGCATATATAAGGCTTTAAATGGAAAGTATAGCAAATCAACCAAAATACCTCGATTTTGACACCTGACCGTGACCTAACATGTGACATCTATTTTGAACATTTCGCGTATGTTTTACGTGCGTCTCATTTAGAGCTTTCAATTGCTCCCCTCCGCATCTCGCTGCGGTTATTGGGTTCGGAAGATAACGAGGTGGCAGAATATGCCCCCCCTCACTCCCAGTTCGGCTGAATCCCCCGCGGGCGCGGGACCCTTTTGAAAGTATGGTGGCATGATCGAAGGTCCGGCTGCGGGTATACGTAGGTTCACATGATTCACAAGATGTACATGATTTTCTTTTTATTCTCTGGGCTAACTACATGTAGCCTGGAGAAGCAAAAAATCTATATTGTCGCAACATCGGGAACCTAAGTTGCATTCGTGGATAAACAAGGAGCAAAATCTTGTGTTACGGACAGTTGAGTCGTTCTTATTGGGTCGCCCCAATCCAAGGGGAATTATAAAACGTTGCTAGCGTCGGTCACCGATTTTTACGACATTTGGTCTCAAGGTCAAATCAAACCTTCTGTTTTCCAGAATCAGGGTCCATTTTGACCTTACAGGTCTCCTTCAAGGTCAAATTCAATGTCAAATGACGGGGAACGCTGTAGCGCCCAACTTTGGTGCTAACTTGAAGGTCACGGGGGCACAACTCTAAGAATGCTTGTCATTCTGGAAATGGAAAGGACGGGTGAAAAAATCCCGTTCTTTGACCCTGAATTTGACATTAAAGGTCACGAGGCACAACTCTGAACATTCTTGTCATCTTGGAACTGGGCACAAGGCATCGTTTAAGACCCAATTTTCGCGATTCGGATGGTCACTTTGGGCGCTACAGTGTTCCCCGTACGTTTGACCTTTGAATTGTGATCTTAAAGGAGACCAGTAAGGTCAAAATGGACCTGATTTTTGTAAAGCAGGAGGTTCGTTTTGGACCTTATGTCCTTAGGACCAAATCGCGTAAAAATCGGGTGGCCGACGCTGAAAACGTTCTGTGGAGACATTGGACATTCATCCAACGCTATTTTGGCGCCCCGAGTGTGAAAGGTACTTACGTCCAGCACAGTTCACGCAGTCTGCATGGCATATTAAAAAAGTGTCACGGTTAGTTCATGGGGTCACTGACTGGCGGGATCCAGGGGGGGCCAATCCCTGCTGGGATAGTCCCCGCCACCCCAAAGCCTGGAAGGGGGGGGGGGGGGGGGGGGCAACATGTTTTTGTGTCTTTTTTTGTTGTTTTCCCCCACCCCCAAAAATAAATATATAATATTATATATATATATATAGTATATATATATAGTATATATATTATAGTATATATATATATAGTATATAATATATATATATATATATATATATATATATATAGTATAATATATATAGTATATATATATATATATATATATATATATATTAGATATATATTATATATTATATATAGTATAGTATATAAATATATTTATATATAGTATATATATATATATATATAGATAGTACACAACTACACTCTATACACACAATCACACTAGACATCTCACACACTCACACGACACAACACTCACTACACTCATCACACACACACTAACGACACACAACCACAACACTACACACACACTACACACCACACTCACACTACACACACACACACTACTCACACACTAACACACACTACACACACACACAAACCACAACACTCACTACGACACTCACGACTCAACACTACTCAAACACACATCACTACAACACGACTACACACACACACACACACACACACTACGACACACACACGACACAACAGCTCACACACTCACAACACTACTCACACACACACACACACACTCACTCACCACACACCACACACCACACAACACACACACACAGCCACACACGACGACACACACACACTACACTACACACTCATCACACACAGCACACACCACACACACACACTTCACACACACTACACACACACGACACTCACACTTCACCACTACACTACACACACACACTCACTAGACTCATCACACACACACGACCAAACACACACACACATCACACCACTCACAACACACACACACTCATACACACACACAGCACACACACCACAGCACTACACACGACACGACAACTCACACACACACACACACACTAACACACACACACACACACACTGACACACTACACAACACACACACACACCACACACACGACACACTACACTACGACACACACAGCACACCACGACACACTTACTCAGCACACACACACACTCACACACACACTACGACACACACACGACACACACACACACACACACTACACACTCACACCACTCCACACACACACACACAACACTCACACACCACACACACACGACACTCCTCCACCCACACACACACACGGACACGACACACACACACACACAGCACACACCACACGACCACACGCACACACAGCACACACCACCACACAACACACGTACTAACATCAGCATCTCACACACACACACTACACTGAACACACCACACCACTGACGTTAGACCACGTTCACTACACACACACGAGCCGTGCACGACCCTGACAACACACACGAGATTCACTCCAAACTACACTGACACAGACCAGCACCACGACACACTACAACTACGACATTCACACACA